>JAXQGN010000081.1:0-75267 GCA_037039805.1 Irpex sp. M6601 | reverse complement strand
CTTTTTGACGCGGTAAAGAAGAAACGACGATTTTGCGAACGGGGTGTTTGGTCTTATTTGTTCTTCCCGAACGACAGACGGACGGGCCCTATCTCGTGTTAATCAAGTATGGTCGCTTCGCTCGCAATTACAAGGTCAAGAGTTGTTAGACGATATACCTAGCTTCGCTACAAGTTTATCATACAGTAGATTGAGTGCATAACGATATCAGAAATCAAATTAGTAGTAACCTTCAGCTCAATATTTCGGAGCCTCTTCATGTTCTTAATCGATACGGCGAGCCTGCTTGGGCACAACAACCCAAAGGAAGAACATCACCCCCATCATACCAATCACCCTATAAACATTCCATGAGTGTTTAAAAACACGACACTTCGGCGAAAACATATTTCGTAAAACTCACACAGGCTGCAACGACACGATCCCAGCTTTCGAAGCAATAGCACCTGTAATAAACGGCACGGCAGCAGAGCCGGCCTGCCCTACACCAGCGATCCATCCAATCGAGCCGGTTAAGAGGGAGTGAGGGAGGATCGTGCCGGCGTGGTTCATGACGAGGGGGTAGACGGGCCCGAGGAAGACTCCGACGAAGGAGACGGCAAGTGCGCCTCCGATGAGGGATGGGACAAACCATACGATGAATTCGAGGCTGAGAGTGTATATGTATGTAAGAAGGTTGGTCAAATGTCATTGGATGAGGTGGAGTGTAGTAGGGGATGGGAGGGTGACGGTGACGGTGCTTACCCAAAGGCGAGGACGATGTATAGGAAGACGGCGTTACGTTCACCGATCTAAGTTTGGATGTAATGTTATCACAGTCAGTCATAGACGAGGACCGAAGGGTTGACGTGCCAGCTTGTTGAACCATAGCAGCGCGATACGACCAACGGTAAGGCCTGAATATCGGGGGCGTCAGATTCCCAGCTGAGCTGTGGCATCGTAACAACAGACTTACCACCGAAGAAACCAGACGACACATAACCGGAATTGTCTCCCCCTCCACGGACGGCTTCGATGTAGCTGACGATCCAGCCTTGAGCGAAGGTACGTCAGCCATAGTATGCATATTAAGCGAGAGGAAAGTGAAAACGGCTCGCGAACCTCCTACGGTGACCTCTGTACCGATATACAGGCAAACGAACGCCGCGAGGTAGTGGACCTCCCGTAGCCTGAATATTTGCCGATACTTGTTCTCGTTGTTGCTATTGCTACTGGTGTTGAGTGTAGCGTCTATACGCGTTTGTCCTGTCTCGGAGAGACATTCTGATGACAACAGAGTATAATCGTCAGGATGCCAGTGTGTAATGGACACAGGAAAAAGTGGGAAGAGATATCCGTACCTTCTAGCCTCTTGTTGCGGAAGACGAAGTGTAGGAAGATCACGTTGAAGACCGCAAGGCCTAGCGAGATCAAGTAATGGAAGGACCAATGAGGGAGGCTCCTGAACTGCGTGGAAGACAGCGGAGCGAGGAACGCGCCGAGGCCTATGTAGCACAAGCGTCAGCCTGATTCTTACCGAGTCTTGAATATAGGCGAGTGTCTGCTTACCGTAGATGGCATGAAGAACACCCATCTTGACGTTGGAGTTTTCCCTCAGACTTGCGACGTACCCATTCGCCCCAGCATCCTGTTTCATGACCGCAGTGAAATGAAGCTAGATTGTATTTGAGTGAAGAGAGCGAGAAGGTTGACTTTACCTGGAGGGAGATACCGAAGCCGTTGAAGAAGTAGCCGATGACTAATACAGGGAAGGGCGGCGCTGGTGCCATGAGAGCGTAGCCGATGACCTGTGAGATGGACCCTAGAGTATGATTGAACACGGGCTCTACTGGCACAGAACGTGGAAGAACTTGTCTGGCATACCCAGGAGCATTGTCTACGGTGGTGTTAGCTTGGCCATGGACGGTATGTTAGATTGCTCACTCTTCCTAATCCGATTTTATCTGCAACGTACACATTCGCTATTGCACCGCCCACAAACCCCTGTTCAAGCACAGTTTTGTCAATACAACTCCCACCAATACCATGCAAGGATAGATAATCTAGAACACGTACCACGGTGTTCAAAACAAAGATCAAGGACACCACGGCGTAGCCGACCTGTTATGAGAAAGTTATCAGCACACTGGCACGATAGATCCCCTAGTAGTAATGTATGCGTACGTGATAATGCTCCTGCATCCTCGGAAGCAACGGGCCAGTCGTACCGTCATTCCAGCCAGCAAGAAAGAGAGTAAAGCACAGAGTAGCATATTGCAACGAAGCAAGAATCCTTGCATCGTGAGAGGTGGAATCGACTCTCGCTTCCCCCGCCCCCATGGAATTATCTGGCTCACCGCTTCCTCCCTGCGTCGACAGTTTAGCAAGCTCGATGTCGCTATTACCATTCCCACTGCTCGAATGGGGCTTTCGCAAGACTGCCACATCTGGTTCAGCCAGGCGGGATCCTCTCGCCTGGATAGACAAAGAGCCGTTGCTTGAGTTGGCGGGATGAGTATGTTCGAGCGCCACGCTTTCGAGTTTTGTGGTGTGCGACATGGCGGTGAGGAAACCAGTTGGAGGGGTGACGTGAAGTGTTAGGTGAACATGGAGTTATATACCCGTGAGAATGTGGGGCTGTGAGTTCGGATTGAAATTAACATCTCAGAGCTAGCCATCGAATAGTAGAGGCGGTGGAAGAGACATTGAGCAGGCGGAAACCCTTTTCCGGGGATACATCGGAGAAACCGACAGACCACGGCCAAGCAATAGCCAAGTGAGAGAACCGCAGTGTGGAATGGAAATGACACGTAGCAGCTCCGATGGCAGTCTGCCGCTTGTCTAGGTATTAGTCGTACGCCTCCAGCGGTGCAATGAGGAACGTAACCGCCACAATTTGCAAGGCTGAGTAAGTAAATTCAAAGGATCGGACGCTGCATTCAAAGTTTCAGACTTGGGACGTTAGTAATATTCTGCAAGGTTAAGTCATCGCGAGCAGGTATTAAATCTACTCACATAGCTTTGGGAAGATGTGACTCGAAGCTAAGAGCTTGCAAGAGGCCGATGTGGAGCGGATCGGAATACTAGCTTATGAAGGCATTTTTCGATCAATTTGTCAAAATGGCATGTTTTCGGGCTTCCGCCCAAAGAAATGGCATGTTATCACGGTTGAGCCTCAGCAATCTGCCCGATTTGCCAGCATCGGCCCTTGCTTTGGGCTGGCACCCATAAGATCCGCATGCATGCGGCTGCGCTTTGTGTTGTGCTGTCTTTTGATTTCCCATCACTTGTGGTCTGTTGTGCTCGTGGTGGTCGCCAGCGCTTGAAGTGGTGGTCGGTCAGGCTTAAGCTTCGGTCCGGGCCTTGTCTGCGGATGCTTCGACTCGCGCATTCGTAGCGTAGACTCCATTTAGCTCTACTTGCCATGCATACGCTCACCACCTGCTTGCATAGTGACGCCTGTGCAGCTCCGCCCTGAAATCAAGTACTTATATCGGTATTGTTGCACCATGAGAAGCCAGAGCGCCGCATTCAATATATAAATCCTCGGATTTAGAGTGCGTACAACTAGGACACATGAGCACTTTGTACTACTACTAATATAGACGCAAGAAGAGGGAAAAGAAAAAGAAAAAGAAGAAAAAAGTGAATAGACTGGAATAGAAGGGGGGAAATAAACAAATCCATCGCGTAGATGACTATCCTGGTGGCGCTTGATTCGTAGGCTCTGTTCGTGTGCGTTGCCCTCGGCATTCGCGCTCACTCTGCCTCCTCTCCTATAGATACTCTCTCGCATCCACCACCGGGACCCTCAATTCAGTGAGGATCTGCAGGTTCTCATCGTTATTGAGGACTGACCGCGCCTCCAGGCAGCCCAGCGCTGCATGCGCATACCTTCTGTTGAAGTCAGTAGTACTGGTCTCCTCAGGGTGCAATTGAGTCCACTGTTCATACACTGCTTTGCGCATTCTGGTATGCAATTTTACCCGGAGTCCAGCCGGTGAGTTGATATTGCCTTGTTCCATATCATCTAGTGATTGGTCCACTAGCTGCATCCACTGGAACGTGCCGACCAAGGGGTTTACTTTGAGGAACTCAGCCACATCCTCCAGTGTTGGCGGCGTATTCCGCCATTCCAGCCAATGGTGATCCCGTCTATGCCGCCCTCCTTCGCCCCACTCCTTGAGGTCAGGTGGCTTGTGTTTGCGGATCCACAACTCGCAGTCGAACCAAATGTGGTCTCTGGTTTCTAGAGCAGCTTTGCCACGCAGACACCTCCTGTATCCCTCTAAGTTGAACCGCTCTCGGAACCCTCCATGAGGGAAGTATTCGCTTATGAATCTGATCAGTCTGGCAAAGTACGTGCAATTGTTCCCCGCCTTTTTCGGGACCAGTTGGCTGACGTATGCTTGCACTTATTAAACTCAGTGGGGGCAATAAGGGAGTTGTTTCCCCGATACTTGGGCTGCTCCATCATGCTGCACCATGTCTTGTATATATGAGAGGTGACGTTCTGGCGCGCATACGCAAAAAAAATATTGCCGCATTCCTCAGCTGCACCAACTCCTGCCTCTTTATCAACTACATTGTTCCAGTAAACTCCACAGTGGCCTGGGCACCATCGTAGATGAATGGTGTGTTCCGGGGACGCTTCCAGCCAATCGCGCACTGTTGTGCATGCCGCCACCGACAACATTTGTGCTGGACCCTTTCCCGCCGCCAAAATGGAGGCAAGTGCCGCTTGATTGTCTGCGAACACGTGAATGCTCATCAATGAGTCAGGTATTCCCCGGATGGCCTCTTTCAGACCGCGAGCTAGGGCTGACATCTCTGCATCGTAAGGCGTGGCTTGGCCGCATCCGAATCAACCCTGCCGTACACGGTCTTCAATCCTGACGAGCCATGCTGCTCCAGCTGCTACGCTTGGTCACGCTGTTCTATGTTCGTGTGCTGGCTGTTATGGTCTGGATCATCGCACAAGCACTCTGACAGGTCAGTCACAACCTGCTTAAGCCAAAACCAGCTGATATTATCTGGGCCTGGAGCCGAGAAGTTGCTTGTATTAACTAGAACCTCGCAAATTTCACTTTTGGTTATGGGCGGGAGCGCCCGCTCCTCCTGTTGGGGAATCACGTCTAAAATTGACATGTCCACTTGGCGTGGGTTGGTAGGTGTTAACTGTTCCTGGAACACCTCTGCTATCTTCTCAGGTTTGTCAGCAGGTTGGCTGTCCTTATCAAGCAGTCCTGTTGGGGTCGATATCCGACGTGCTTTCGTCCACTCCACCAAATCCCAAATGCGAGACGAGTGGGTTTTGGCAATTACGTTATCAAAGAAAGTGCGTTTTGCTCTGTGAACTGCACCTTTCAGACGTTTGTTCGCGCGCTCAATGTGTGTTGAAACCGCAGCTATTTCACCAGTGAGGCGAACTACTTCCTGGTACCATTGCATATCAAATGTTTCGCCTGTTGGGACGACCCTCGACTGTCATCGCTTTCGTTCACATTTCAGATCTTTCTGTAACACTCGGAGTGAGCGAATCTCCATCATCCGTGTTGTGCATTCACGGCTCCACCATGACTTGGAGTGATCACCGGCAGTCAGTTTGGGAAGTGGCGTTGCATGGTCTTTCCACGCCTTGTCTAAACGCTCGCTGAGCCAGTTGCCGATCCCTTCGACATGCTCGCGGGATTGGTACTCGAATGGTATTGCATCCAGTAGTGACCTACATCGCTTGACGTAAGCAGCTCCCTCCTTGGAGCCCCTTTTGACATTGGGTGTCCTCTCGCTCTCTGCCTCAATAGGTAGCTTCCACCGCAGAATCACATGATCGCTGCCCACTCGCCCGTCGTCATCAACATCAAGGCCGTTAACTCTTCCTAAGTTAGGATCAACCCACACTAGGTCGATAACCCCATCACAAATGTTCACGTTCTGAGCGCTACATTCAAGAAGCGTCGCGGCCGCATAAGCTCATACCTTCCCTCAAAGGTGGCGCATAGTTTGTGGAATGTTCTAATGCTGTAGATAATATTCACAGATACTATTGGATGCTGTATACACTTTTTTTAGTAAGCTCTACCTCACTGCCATACTGAGAAGCACTCGGGAGAGATGTCACATCAAAAGACAGGAAGGCCGGAAGTTCCCTTTCGCAGAGTCAGCAGAGAGGACAAGACAAGGTTCTCGAGTCGCCAAGCCACACCAACTCTGTTCATTGCAAGCTTCAGCCTAAAGTTGCTGAACCCCCTCATCCGATGAACAGCACCCTCCCTCCAACTGACCAACTCCTTAAGTAGTATCTTCACAATCACCTCGTTCACACCCCAATGGAAGCGATATAAATCTATTTGCAACATGCACAGCATGCTTCAAGCAAGTGAGTTCTATGTTGTACACCTTACCAGCCCGCCCACTGATCACTACTGATTTTGTCCAGCCCTTAGTATTGCGTTCATGGGCCCGAGGACCATCTCTCACAAATGACGCAAGCATGGAAAGGGTACTAATTCTCTGCTTTATAGATATGTTATCAAAGTCAAACAACGTAAGATGATGCATGCTAATGAAATATAAGTCGGCCAGAACGACAAGGCATTGACCAGTGCAGGAACAGTGTCAGCAAGCCACAGTGTTAGCGTTCACATCAGCAAAATCACAGCGATGTTGGGAGAGTTGGACAAAGACCGTCAAGGCGCCCAATACGCCCAACACCTCCAAGTCACCGAGACTTGGGCCAACACATGTACCTACTCGGAGCAACGTACTCAATCCATCCAATCCATCCAATTATCTTCTCAAGACATACACCAAGTTCACTACAACATGGAGCTTCGGGAAATTGACCATAGAATTGGATTGGGTTGGGGAAAAATATTTTGTATTATAATAGTAGCTGTAGTTACTAGTAGGCGAATTTTAGGCGTACGAATTATCAAGAACACGACGGACTGAGTGGGGGTGTATACTTGTGAATGTATTGCTTACGAAGTTCGCGCTCAAACTGTTGAAGCTCATCGAAAAGAGGTCAGTCAATGAACATACTCGAGGTTGGTGAAAACATGAACCTACCGTGAGCGCATCCAGAACGAGCGTATCAATCGTGTGACTCGATGGGGTCTGAGCGGAGTACCCAGTCGGACCCGTCGTCATCATCAGCGACGTCTACTACCGCCTGTGCTGCCTGAGCACGCTCCTTGGCCTTCCTCGCGCGTCGGGGTTTTTTGAACTGAGCCCGAAACTCGAGTGCGTTGCGAATAATGGTCAACCACTCGTCGAGTGAGAACTGATTCAGATATCGCGTGAGAATCGCCTCACGCTTCACATTGATCATGTTGCCCGTCTCGTCGAGTTGCTCGCCGTCGGCCCAGTTCTCTATGGAGAACCACTTTTCCATCTTGCCAGCTGGCACTTCCTTCCGACCTTTGCGATACATTGCCAGCCCTCGCTCCGCCTATTTCGAGCAAGTGAGTTACAAAACGGACATCAATTTGGCATGCTCTCACCGAATAGATCGACAGGATCAACCCTCCTATAGGTGCGTGCGTACGGAACAGCTGCTCCAGTGGTGAGCTTAGACTGATCCCGCACGCTTCAAGATGAACTCCAAATACGTAAAGTATAGGAATGGATTGAAATCGTCCCTGGTATGTCAAAGTGTTGTGACGTATGAGTAGTAGACACAATACTTATATGTGGTATCATACCTGTTTGTCATTCTCGCCTCTCCAGGTCCCCCACCAGAACGGACGACTACGATCGTTCACATTTCCCAGGAGGAGCTCAACGTACTCCCTGATTCGCTCCGTCTCTTCTTCCTCTGTGAGTGCGTTTCCGACTTCGCGGAGATTATTCTTTAGTTGACCGATGTAATATTCGGCTGCTGCTTCTCCCGCAGCGCCGATCTCATTTCGCCAGTCACGAAGACGAGGCAGGATCTAGGCAACAAGGCAAGTAAGTCATCTTCTAAACGAGGTACACTCACTTACCAGCTGGTACATTAAGCACTTCTCGCCTGTTACCACGTAGTCCGTTTCTGGGAACAGGATGTCGAGGATTTGTTGAAGGTCCTCGGGAGCCAGATTCGCGAAAGGCCGAAGAGTTGCAGTGATGCGCTTTGCAAACTGTGCAACTGCACCTCTTCCGTGGAAGTACGATTGCAGCTCAACCGGAAGCTGGTCGATGCGTGGGCGGGTACGCTGGGTAGTCTCCCGTGTCACGGCGCTGACAGGCATTGAACGCTGCTTTGCACCAACCGCAGATTTTGATAGAAGAGGAAGCTGCGGAAGAGTCACGGTAACCCGAGTTGGCATTGCCAGCGATGTCGACGGTCCGGCCTATGGACGTCAGGTCAGTCTATTAAATGAGAACGATTTATAAGTGCTTACCGCTGTACCTTTGTCTCGGACTTGTGCGCTGGCAGGCCCGACACTGAGTCCTCGACTTGAACCACGGTATGTTGACGAAGCGGATGGCTGCATCGCATGGTGCGATGATAATCCTAAGACCGAGGAGTTACAACGTGAGAAGATGCGACAGGTGTATATCGAGTGACTTAATACCAGGCTCAGCACTTCTGTGGGAAGACGACCCATCCCGGGTCTGAGATTGGGCTGTTCTCACCGAGTCTTCGCCTTGGGGCAGCGACACTGGTAAGCCGCCTGCGACCGGTCTGCTTACAGCCTGAGGCGTGGCAAGCACATCCCAGGTAAGTGGCTCTATTGCTTGCGTACTTGCTGTGGATATTGTACCAATCGCATCTCTGTCAGCCACGTCAGGGTCATCAGCGAAGGCAGCTAAACTGATCACGACACCGTCCGTGTCTGTTGCGCCGCCACTACTTCCACCGTCTGCAGAAGACTGTTCATGCACCATTGCGTGAGTACCTTTCTCTGACGTACGAGAATCCCGGAGTCTTGCCGACTGTGTCGCCGAAGTTTTAGGTGTGCGAGTACGCTGTCCACTAACAGCGTGACCGGATGTAGCACCCATGGTTTGCCAATCCGGGGCAAGCCCCATAAATGTTGGTGCAATGGGCCGCGTAGGTGCGAAATGAGTAAGTCTTGTTTTCTTCCGAGTTGTCTCGCTGGTTGAAACAGCAGCTTGTCAGTGCGATAATGGTAGGAGACATGAAACTTACCTATTGTCGGCGTTCGTCTGACTTTTCCTTTTCCCCACTACGCCCACAGACCGTTCAGCCATCACGCTGTCACGTCCGCGTTTGGCAGGCTTCTTTCCACGAGCTTGCGACGCTGCTACTCGGGCCCCCGCCATCTCCATCTCCTCCTCGCTTTCACACTCGTCTGCATCTCTGTCCCCTACATATTCTGAACCACTGTCGCTTGGCTCAAGAAACTCTCCATCCAGCCCCAAGTCGGTGTTTGGTGCCAATGGTGCTTCTGGGAAGAAGGTCAGGTCATGCATACAAAAGTGAGCGCGCAGTGAGTGCTAGTACAAACCATCGTTATCGTCTTCCTGATCCTCGGAAGGTTCAATTGAAGCCTGGGGCCGCTTATGTGTGGTCCGTGGGGGCAGGCCTGGTGGAATACGAGGGCGGTGAGCAGAGTTTGATTTTTCTTTGTCTTGGAGAGCCATCTGATCCTCGAGTTCAGCGACATGAGAAATGGCGGCTGACTGATGATTTTCAGCCGCCGCTCGAAGCTCTTCAAGACGAAGCCTCTCAGCCTGAACTGCTTCAGAAGAGCGACGCGCAGCAGGTGCTGCAATCGCACCGGGATGACTGTTTTTGTTCGCTGCACGTGTGCTTAAGGGCGGGGGTAATGTCTGTCGTACAGACCGACGTGCCAGGGCTGCCTCACCTATGCTGCCGGTATCGTGATCCGACCCAGATCTTGGTCCTCCTGTCTTGCTGTTGCTTCTTCGAGATGTAGCATCTTCGACCCCGCTGGCTGCCGGAAAACCAGACGTGTTATCCTCTATCTCTTCGGCAGCAAGCTTGCCTCTTCCCGTCCCTCGACCGTAGCCTGACCCACGCCCGCCTCCACGTGCTTTACCACCCCCCCTCTTTCCCATACTTCAAGTCGAAAATTGTGCAAGACTTTAATGGAGAGAAGACAAGATCCTGACAAAAGGGAGAAGTGCGACGTGAGTGTTTGTGATAAGTGCGACGTGACAACGGCTTCAGGAAAATGTGACCCATCGGGTGGCAGCTTCCGACAGATTCCGCCGCTCGCTCGCCACCTTTCCACATCACGCGCAAGTACTGACCTTATCGCTTTCACCAGGCGCACCATAACCTTTCCAACCATCGTCCCAGATGCCTAGGAGAAGCTACACCTACCGGCCGCGCCTCATTCCCTGCACATTCCCTGGATGCGGCAAGACATCGTCCACCATCTCGGGGCTCAAGCGACACCTCAACAGTCACCCTCGTCTCTCAGCATTCTCACAACCATGTCGTATCAACTCCACTCCCGCACCTGAGTATGCCCCCGGGCCCGCGCCATCTTCTTCTGTATACGGCACACTGGCCCATACTCCCCCTCCCGCGATCAATATAAGCAACACTAACAAGATCGAAGTCGAGCAACAGGCAACGTCTCCCGCCGCACCACTGCAGAATCCCCTCCCTCGCGATAACCCTCCTGCCTCAACGCCCCCGTTATGTATTTTCACACACCCGTATCTTGACGGTAAACCTACGACACTTTACACTACGCAAAACCTACTGACTTTTGTATCACCTCGCCAGGTACTCCATGCGATCAGGATGGATATGACCTTGAAACCAATGCCCCTCGTCCACCGCCACCGCCGACAACTGAATACAAGCCGTTTAAGGATCGAAGCGAATTCGAGCTCGCCGACTTTCTCTATCGAGAGGCCCAACTGTCGGGGAAGAAACTTGACAAGCTCATGGATCTTCTGGCAGCATACTACGGCGACGGGAGCAAGCCACCTCCATTCGCGAATACTCGAGACTTACAAAACGCCATAGACTCGATCGAGACAGGGGATGTTCCCTGGCAGACGTTCAATATATCCTATTCGGGTCCGAAACCAGACGGAAATACTCCCGCCTGGATGAACGAGGAGTATACCGTTTGGTATCGATGTCCTCAACAACTGCTGATCAATCAGCTAGGCGACCGCGGTCTCGCGAAGGAAATGGACTGGGCTCCCAAGCGAGTCTACCGTCGAGGTCTCAAACGTGAATATGGCAACTTCATGACAGGGAATTGGGCATGGGAAGAGGCGGTGAGTGTTGATTGGTGCTGTCGCGACTAGTATAGGTTTTCTCACGCAGTGAAATATGTAGGACATGATTGCTCAGGACCCAAAGACTCATGGAGCCATGCTTTGCCCGGTCATCTTAGGAAGCGACAAGACAACAGTCTCGGTCGCCACGGGACAGAATGAGTACTACCCCGCGTATATCACGAACGGAGTGGTGTCCAATGCAGCTCGACGAGCTCATCGTGATGCCGTATCACTGTTGGCTTTCCTTTCGATCCCCAAGAGTACGTGCCAATGTTATTTGTGATGCTTGCAAACCTAATCTGACTGCTGATTGTTATAGCTGATCGTCAATACGAAAATGACCCGCATTTCCGGAAGTTTCGTCGTCAGTTATTTCATACATCGCTTCACTTCATTTTACAATCTCTACGTCCTGGGATGGAAACTCCTACGGTCGTCAGGTGTGCTGACGACCATTATAGGCGTGTCATATGGAGTCTCGGTCCTTATATTGCAGATTATCCAGAGCAAGTGCTCTTATCTGGTATTGTCCAAGGATGGTGTCCTAAGTGAGTGTCTCGCGAACATGTGCTCTTGCTCATTTACTTACGATACGATAGGTGCACTGCACCACCAAATAACCTTGATGACCGCGGATACCCACGGCGTTCTCATGTTCACACCCGCGCACTGTTGGAGGCGTTTGATCCTCATGTCTTGTGGGATGATTACGGTGTGGTAGCAGATATCATCGTAAGTACATGATCTCCGCTCCGCTGCCCCAAATCACATCCTCAAACTGCGCCTTATGGAAACTGATCAATCTTTTGGTCCTTTCCACAGCCGTTCACTGTTGGATTTCCGCGGGCTGATATTCATCGCCTTCTCGCACCTGATCTACTGCATCAAGTTATTAAGGGAACTTTCAAGGACCATCTGGTTACATGGGTTGAGGAGTATCTTGTCCTAATGCACGGCTCCGCAGGTGCTGCTGCAATAATGGCGGATATAGATCGTCGGTAAGTCTATGTCTCTTCACTGTATGTATCCTGTTTCTTATCTTGCTGTCGTAGCATAGCAGCAGTGCCTCATTTTCCTGGGCTGCGTCGATTTCCCCAAGGTCGAGGCTTCAAACAATGGACCGGAGATGACTCGAAAGCGCTGATGAAGGTGAGTAACTGCTATGAATGATTACTTCATGACGTTAAATAGCGATTAGGTTTGGCTCCCCGCTATATCAGGCTACCTACCGCCGCAGATGGTACAAGCATTCTCAGCTTTCCTGGAGTTCTGTTACCTCGTCAGACGGGATATAATCGACGAAGACACCGTAACTGCAATTGAAGCTGCCCTTACACGGTTCCACCAGGCCCGCGCTATATTCGAAGAGGTTGGCGTGCGGCCTAACGGGTTTTCTTTGCCACGACAACATGCTCTCATGCACTACGTCGAAGTCATCCAAGCTTTTGGTGCGCCCAACGGTCTTTGTTCTTCAATTACAGAGTCGAAACATATTAGGGCAGTCAAGCAACCATGGCGACGCTCAAATAGGTACAAGGCTCTCGGCCAGATGCTAGTAACCAACTCCCGGATCGACAAACTCGCAGCTCTTCGAGTTCACCTTGACACGCGCGGTCTGCTTGGTGTTCCGGCACTTCCAGCAGATGCCAGTGCCGGTTCTACAGGGCACATACATGCAAACCTCGATCGCAGTCATCAGAGGGCTAGGGAGGATATTCGAGAGGAAGGAGACGAGGACGGTGAGGCAGTAGATGGGGATATCGATGCGGAGGTTGTGTTATCGAAGACTCCAGGTGCGTATCATTCTCTGTATACCTTTCCATCGTGCTCACACTGGAACGCGCAGTCCGCAACGTGCCTAAAGACTTAAACGGTCTTGCTAGGTACTTGAACGTTCCACATCTCCCATTACTCATGCGGCAGTTTCTTTATGAGCAACTTCACCCTGATACAGACGTCACCACCGTTCCTGTCGCTAATCTACCAGCCATCACCTCAAAGATCTCGATATTCCCATCCGCCATTGCAACATTCTTCGCGCCCAGTGATCCATCTGGCATGCAAGGAATGCGTCGAGAAAGGATACGCTCGGTTCAAAGCTGGCACGGCGGAGCTCCAAGACATGACTGCGCTTTCTTAACGAAAGACAGTTCTCTTCCCGGATTCCGAGGCCTTCACGCGGTGCGCGTTCGTGCGTTTCTGTCCTTCCAATGGAGCCGCAAAACCTATCCATGTGCATTGGTCAGTTGGTTCCTCCCGATAGGTGACACTCCATGTCCTGATACAGGTATGTGGATGGTTCGCCCTGAATACGAGCGCGGATCCGATCGGTTAGTCATGTCTGTGGTACACATAGACACCATGGTTCGAGGGGCACATCTCATTGGCATCGCTGGCCGGGACCCCTTGCCCTCTAATCTATCTCACGCAAGCTCACTGGATGCATTCCGAGGATTTTATGTAAATAAGTACGCTGACCACCATAGCCATACTATTGCCTTTTAGAGTATTTATCTTTTCACTACCGCACGTTGGGCGCTTGTCATTGAGACTGACAATATTATCAAGAACACACGTTTTTCGTGTCTCTCATTCAGCAAAGGAAGGTAAAGGAGATTTATGGCCACTGTATCATATGTAGAGAACTCAGAATAGTGAGACAAAATTCGGATTTCATGGAGCAACCAAGTTCGGTAAATAAAACGTTCGGCGTTCTTGACAAAACGGACGTGCCAGAGACTCGAACTCATGCTCGTCTCTGCAGAATGCCGTGACATAACCACTTGACTACATCTGCGACACTAACTGTGGCACTCAAGCTAATATCCACAATGGCAGATGACGATAGATAAACGTCTACCGCTTCAAACTCCATGTCACAGCTCCCATAGCGCGGGGTTTGGTGCGTTGGTAGTACGTGCCACCACTTCGAACTATATTCATCTGGCATTAATACCACAAAGTATAAAGTAAGTAATCAGCCAATCACGGCTCCCCAATATATTAATCCAACTTAGGTCGCCAATCCCGCCAATCTCCAAGTCCAAGTCCAATTCATATATAACTCTCAACGACTGCCCAACATCCTGTGATATATTGCTGATGCACAACCCACAGAATCACGTAACAAATGATGTCCACATGCCTCGCCACCTCGTTGAGATGTCAGACCATTGTGCGATGAATCACCACCCTAGGAATGGCTATTAAGTGTTGAGCACGCTGACAGTGTCGTCGCAACGCAAGCTTCCTACGGGGAAAGGACGTGAGTCAGAGCGCACTTTATCAGTTATATGACATGAACTCACCAAAATCCAGAGCGCCCTCAGGCTCCGTCCCACCTTGAGCTGCTGGCTTTCGAGCTAACTCCTACGGTGTTGCAAGAAGGCTTTAAAGAAGTCTTGAAGGGGCTCGCCACTGGGATGTACAATAGATCGCTGTTGACGTAGACATGAGTCAACTGCTTGCTCGCGACACTAAACAACTCAGATATTGAAGGAGGCCTGCCGCAGCACGAGTAAGCCCACTACTTAATCCAGTGTCCGACTGGCATGTACTAACCTCGATGTCCGTACCTCATATGTAATTCTCGAACCTCACAGCACCCCAGACATCTCAATAGAAGAGTTGCTTGGCTTCGAATGGACCCGCTGAGTCGTTCCACAATAGAATGATGTCCTGTGAATAGGGGTAGCCTGTGTCAGCCTGCATCGGATTCAAGGATGTCGGTTGATCACTTGGAGCGATTCACGAAGCGAGCAAGATTTCTATACATTGATTAGGATGGTGAGCACGATACACAGTGTATAAGCAATGTGACTCACCGTAGATGATCCTGTGGGTTGTCTTGAAGGCTGAACGCCAATGCGAGAGTGCCTGCGCTGCTCACAAAGTGATTGCGAGCATGTTCAGGGTCAGCAGTCATCAAAGCAACTGGGCAAGTAGTGGCTTGTTCGTAGCAAAGGAGCATTCCTATCAGCTAGCCATGTCAGTAAGTCTGCTATACAGATTGTAGCTGATCTTTACCTACCGTGTGTGAGCCCGATAGGTCTTTTCAGATCTTGTCGTTGTCTCAACAGGCCTGGATGTCGTTCCGCGATGGATCAACACCCGGCGAGGAAGGGTGTGTTGAACCTGATGAGATGAGCCTGCGGACATTGCCAGGTGACTCGGAGCTTGGAGGGGCCATTCGAGACAGAGGGTGTTAACTATGACGTGTTAAGAAGGGGAGTTAAATAATATCTACACATGCGAGGACTAAACACGACATATGTTGAACATTGTTGGTTTCATTGTTTTGCAATGGATCGCCGATCGATGAGGGGGGGTCATCAAGTTGCATCCTCGTCGTCTTCGTGTGTAAGCTTCTTGCGGTGCTTAAGTCTCGGTTGCTCAAAATGCACATCGTCTTGCATCATATCGTCTCTACCACCATTGCATGAGCAAGGGACTCCAGCCTCTGGTTGACACCGGATGAACTGGCGTAGAGATGCTTTGCGCTGACGGTTTCGTACGACGTTAAGTTCCCCATAGTTGCAGCCTACGTCGCCGACCATCCAGAGCAGTGTTTGATTGTGAATATTTGGGAAAACTACCGTCCGCGGGGAAGATCGACTTGGACAAACACGAAGAGCCTGATGAGTGCCTCACACAAAGTCAAGAGGAAATACTGCCTCCGCTGAACTCCCATTGATTGAGTAATGGTTCAAGTTACTAGTTATATTCAATATTGAGTCGAACATTTGAGTCCCCTAGGCCTCTCAACTTCATCTCCTTTCAACTACTATCAGCAACCCTTGGCTACTCCAGAAACTGCAACAGGGTTGTACAACCAGGCGAGTACGTCCACTTTTGAGATACATTTGCTGCATAGCGCTCTTCTGCCGTTGAACCACTGGCCAATGGGATTTTCTGTTGCTCAAGGAACCCACCCACTCTGAACAGGCCACGAAGTCCTATGTAGGTTTCATACATCTTTCGATGTTCTGTGTTCTCTTCTGTTGCCGAACGTCATTTCATGAACTGCTGAATCTCATGAAACATACCTGGAGCAGCACCTTTCCAATGCTTTGTCACGATAGAGCGTCCAAAGCTTACTGACTTCCTCTTCTTTTCAAACGTCTTTGGTTTCCAGCCAAAGTAATTCAGTACATCGACGCGATGTATGACATAACCACCGTCATCAGTGAACTTCCGAGGCAGTAATGCTCCAGCTTCCCCCTCAAATCCAAGCCCAGAGAAGACGCGGTAGAGGCTCAACACATTCTGCACCAGTTTATAGAATTCGCTGACGTTGGTTCCAGGGTTGAACATTGCTGCCTCCTGAAGTGCGTAAGAGATTTTGCATCTCGCAAGCAGCTGGGACAAGGACATTCCAACACTTGAACTTGCTGAGTCCTGATCTGCTGTCAGTTCCATGTCGGCGACTATTTCTGTGTCGGAATTGGAACCAAAATCCTAAACAGAATGAGACAAGACTATTTCACCCCATTATGACTTCTCAATACTTACCATCATGATGGCCTGCGACTGTGAATTATGAGCCCCATTCTCGTCAGTTGGCATATCTGTGCCGTGGGTCTGTACCATGGAAAGTAAGTAAATCTGATCATGTTTTCAAGCTTCTACTAATAGTACTCACCAGCATTAGGTTTAGACTTTCAGGTGTATACCCGTCCATGGACGGCTGACCATCGGGATTGGTAGAGATTATTCTCAGTAGTTCGACTAGGTTGGCCTCTGCGGAGAGGGAGGCGTTGGCCTGAACGGGAAAAGGTTCCATTGTCTCCATACGAGTAGAGATCACGAAGATAAGCATGACATGGTGGCTCGGAAGAATTCCTAATGGCTGCCACACATGTGTGTACTGAGCAGTTTCGCTGCGCGTAACGTCCATGCTGAGCAGATCGCGGGAGAAGCTGGGCAAGACACTGGGTTGAGGCATAGAGGTACGCTCCCGGTCCCTGTTGAGCTCTGTGAGGGTTCCCAGTCGTCGGAACCCATGCTCAGATGCAGTGACCTTGCTGTCGAAGCAGGGTATTTGACTGGTAGCAACAGTGATCTCCGTAGAGGTGGAGACGTTACCGCGAATAATGTCGGAGACTTTGTGAGATATAGTGCTAGAAGACACATATCCTTGGCCGAATGCTGTCTGCATGAGGTGGTGCAATACAGTGAGCACTGAGATCCGTACACCTCGACGCGATACCTCATTAACCACATCGCCAGCTTGAACTGCCAATGGAACTAGGCAGTGTTCTACGTGGTGTATATCACTGTTACGGTCTGAATTCAGGTCATGGTTGTTTAGGCCCGTGAGCTTGAAGATCGCAACAGTACATCCAATGATGACTGGGGGGACTTGGACCGGGAGTGAAAGCAGATCTGGTATGTGTGACGTTCACAAGACGTGACTTAATTAGTATGTCGTTGAATCTATGTGTCATACTATTACTTACGATCCAGATTGTCGGCAGTAAAGGTTGCCATCGGAGCACCTTCAAGTAGCTGAGATGTCAGAGACACGACGTGGTGGGTGGGTGGTCCGTCAAGTACGTATATAAGTTCACATCACAGAAGATCTGCCAGTGGATCTTGACAATATTGATGTGCGCATAGTCATCACACAGTTGCTGCTCGTTTTGACCTATCTGAGCCACAGTCCACACATTAATTTACATTTCTCTTCTCATTAGGTACGGGCGGCTTCGTTCTGTTGGTCGCCTTCTTTTTTTCCTATTCGGGCAGCTTACCGTGGTGCCACTCCTATACAGTTTTGCTTATTAAGCAGAACACATATCAAGCGCTCACCAACGCACAATTGTCCTGGCGACTGCCTCTATACTACTCAACCCCTTAACAAGCTCACTGTTCATGTACGTTCAATTTAGTTTCTATTCTAGTGGATGTGTTAGTTTGTAACCAATTGTCCTTGCTACCATTGATTAGTACGTGTCGTCCGTAAACACGCAGAACAATGAGTGACCCTACAATTGTGGCGGGGGACAACCTCATCAATATCTATCGCACATATTATCATCAATTAAATCATCAGATACGTGAAGTCCTACATTCATCCGACTCAAACATACTGCAAAGGATGCTGGACCTATTGGACCAGTTTATGGATGTAGTCACCGGTGTACGTGTCATTTTGAGTCGCTTGACTTGACTAATACTCATATGCCTGACTCCTACCTTAGCAGCCCGATGTCTTCCCTGAAGACGAGTTCAATCAGCTCCGTGTCAATACGATAGCTATGCAGACAGATTTGAGAGTATCCTTACGCTCTGCCCTTGACCATTCACACCATGGACGACCAACAATTGTGGAAACAACACACTCAGGGAGAGCAGGACGTCCATCGATTCAGATTGACCCAGAGTTCTTGCGCTGGGCATATTCCTTGCGGACGACGTCTTCAATAGCTCGATTCCTAGGTGTCAGTCGAGTGACAGTTCGTCGCGCTCTGCTGGAATACGGGATTGCAGAAAGGCAACAAGCACCGCGCATAGGTGAGTAAATTCATGATACTACTCTGATTCAGATAAATCTCACGCCTTACTACTAGCAAGAAGATCGGAGCAGGCCCCACCACTGGAAGACTTTCTTGATCCCGAGCAGATCGCTTCTCAGAATGAACAGGATGAACGCACTAGTGAGTTGATAAGAGCAATCATAAAGCTAGTGGCTAATATCTGGTGTTATGTGCAAAGTTCCTATATCTCACACAGGACCGGTATCAGCACTATCCGACTCAGAACTCGATGCTGTGGTAGTAGAACTTCGCCGTCATTTTCATCGTGCAGGAATCACAATGCTCGACGGCATGTTGCGACGCGTAGGACATCGTGTTCCTCGCGAACGCATTCGGCAGTCCCTAATACGAATTGACCCTGTACATCGGGTCTTTGAGCGTATTCGCATCCGTCGCGGTACCTACTGGGTGCCTGGCCCAAATGCTCTGTGGCATCATGATGGACAGCACGGTAGGTATAATTTATTAGATTCCACATATAACTGATTCAGTGGTTTAACCTGATAGGTCTGATCCGATGGAAAATTGTTATCCATGGCTTTATTGATGGCTACTCACGCCTCATAACAGGCCTACAAGCGAGTAATAATAATTTTGCACAAACAGTCCTTGATCTATTCATCAGCGCTGCATCCTCGTACGGTGTCCCTTCACGTCTGCGAGGAGATCATGGAGTGGAGAATCTGTTAGTGGCCGCATTCATGGAGCGAATCAATGGAAGGGGGCGTGGCTCTTACATCTGGGGAAGGTAAGCCAGTGGAGTGCATTTTTGAGCATAGTGTACTACTAACTTTGCAACTACAGGAGTGTTCATAACGTGAGAATTGAACGGTTATGGGTAGACGTTACAGCACAGGTGGGGGCTACCTGGGCTGCACGATTTCTGGAGCTTGAGGTATCCCACGGATTGGACATACACAACACCAGTCATTTGTGGCTTCTTCACTATCTCTTCCTTCCCATCCTGAACCATCAGCTTCACTTCTTTGCTCAGGCCTGGAACCAACATCGCATAGAGATTCGAGGAGGACCAAACCGATCCCCAGCAGACATGTTCGGGTTCGACATGTACGTGCATGGTGTACGTGGTTCACAGCTGCCGAATGAGGAGAACCTATCCCCCGACGATATGGAAGTCTATGGGGTAGACTGGGAAGGCCTGCAAGATGACCATCTTCTCCGTGCAAGGAGCTCAAACAATCCAGACTCGGAAGAGGCTACATCATGGATACAGGGCGGGCCACCTCCACGGGAGCGTATGAACGAGATAGTAGTCGAGCCACCTACTGAACTCCTCTCTGTGGATGAGCTTGACTATATCAACCGTCATGTGCCTGTAGTGATCGAAGAACTGTCAGAGGGAGAGATCTCTAGGATGTGGCGTGCAGGACTAATTGCAGCACGGTCACTACGTAGTGATATATTTTGAATAAACATTGTATAGTAAACTTCTCAGAGGTATTTCATACTATTGACCTATTAAGTGAAAGCATGAAGATGGGAGCTGAAAGTACTGATGGTGCGTCTCAGTGATTGAGCGAAATTTCAGCAGTCCTCAGCGACTCAAGCAGAACAAGCAGTCTAAGTAGTCCCAGACTCGGAGAGTCAGATGTATACAGTGTTTAGATGTGAGCTATTTTCTACGCTAAGCCAAGTGATCGAATGTACTGGTGGGCATGATAGTCTATATAATTATTAAGATAAAAGGCCTGGAAGGTGTCGAGCGAAACCGAAAAATGAAAGTCCTTGGGAAGCTGGTGTTTTCCGTACACTCCGATTACATGACATCCGCGCACTATACTATCGGTATGCATGAGACTGACATGCCTTCGTCCATCCGGCATCTCAGGTCGCACTACCCACATGCCCGTTACAGGATCCGGCTCTTCGCCGAAGGGCAAAAACCACTCTAGCAAGGCGGTGTCGTAATGAACGTCTTCGTGAGCGAAAGACAAAAAGCTCAGCACCCGCCCCACGAGCATGCCGCCCACTGGGTCCTCCTCGCTGCCGTTTTGTACAAGCACAGTGTCACACCTCTCCTCCAGCGCAGGTGCGATCATCGAATCGTTTCCGTGTGCATTCCTGTTGTCCCCGAGTCTTCACTTGGCGCACAGATGATCGCACGACCCGAATTGAAGCGTGAAACCCGGCCATAGAAGTAGGGGCATTCATGAAGGGAGACCTCTTCCCCCACCATCAAAGCGTCCGGGTATAATTGATCGTAAAGAAACCGGCGACATAGCTCTTGAAGTCGTGGTTCATTCAAATTTGCGGCGATGGTATCATTACGTCAGAGGTTTCGGCTACATGAAGCACATGTGACATATTATCAGTCAGTTTCTACGAGCGAACTTAGTAGGAAGTGAACACACCTGCACGTCGTGCGAGTTCAAAGAAATATTCGGCATGGGGACCCTCATAACTTCCCGCGTCGTCGTCTTCGTCAAATGCACCTTCGTCGACGTTTGCATCGTCCACCACAGCTGGATGCGCATTCACTGGCAGCTCCTTGTCAATCATGTCAGCATTTACCTTAGCTGCCGTGAGAACATCTGCACACAGCATTCCTCGCCGTCCAAATCCAACTCGTGCAGTTGCTAGCTTGCTCAAGCGTGAGTTCGTTCGAAGCATCTGAGCAAGGGGGTTGTGTCTATTTGAACGTCGCCATGGCCTCTTCACGGCTGTGACGTGTCGGGATTCGGTGATGGAGGAGCATAGTCCATTCGGAGAGCCGAAGAGCTCGATGCTACACACATAGTGTACAAGGGAGTGCTGGCGTGGTAACGCGAATCCGTCTGGACGCACCCCTACCTCTTGGAAGATCATTCTTAGGGTACGAAATTCGGCGAGTGTGTGATTCATGTCATCAAGGATTTTACGAGTGTGAAACGGCTGCCGCGCCAGGTAGTAGAAGTCAAGAAACGCGCGGATTGCTGCGACCATTCTATCGGGAATGTATCCAACGATAGCTGAAAGAAACACCTGATGTACGAAGTATATTAGTATCAACAGACAAACGTTGGTGATTTTGATACACAAAACAAACCTTCATCAATGCCTTTGAGTCGTTTCCTGTCCATTGCTTGAATCGTCGGCCCTCGGGAAAGCGACAGAGACCTGGGAAGGGCGATACCGAGGCAATACTATCGAGTTACGACGATCAGTCTGGTTATAACTCACCGGCGGTCAATATCATCAAGAATCCTCTTCGCCTCACGCGCAGGTCTTGTGGTGGTGATGTAGACTTCCACCCATGTAACGAGATGATCCTTGAAAGTGCCTTTGACGAGTTGATACAATATATCTGGTGACAGAAGCTCATGGATATCCGCTCGTGGGAAGTGAGCTGTGTATGGCTGTACGGCATATCAATGTTAGGAAGTCCAGTACAAGAGGAAGACAGATCGAACGTGACTTACTATAACACCTGCGTCAATTCCAAACGTCTCCCACAGTCGGTCGTCGTCAAAGTACTGCAACAGAGTCTCTGTCAGCTCTCGGAAACGGGGCTCATCACTTTCTTGGAGATCTGCGCTGGGTGACAGACACCTGACGAGATCAACACACGTCAGTTGACTCACCCAGTTGCAAAGCCACGTCAGCCTTCCCCAATCCCAACTGCATCGTGCTTCAATGTTCCATTCTCCCATTCGGCGTAGCCAGACTCAAACATGGCAAGTAGAGGTCCACGCACGAGGCGGTCCACCACGCAGGAAACGACCTTGAATTCTGCTCTTGAAACATAGAAGGCTACAAACGACAGTGGATATTCAGCAGCAAAGAATAAGCGCAAGAGAGGCAGCACAACAACAAGCAAACCACCTGCAAAGTGTTCGAATATCCAGCTCACCGCCCAGCCGCCACACCCAGACACGGTAGCTCACCTTCACGAGGCCGATACCACTCCGGATGTAGACTCAACATCTTCGAGTCGTCGGACCTACGGAACTCGCACCACCAACAATCCTCATCCCGCTAAGGCTGTTGGCCTAGAGAAGTGTCGACAAAGCGACATTGCTGAGGTAGCGGCTGCCAGAAAAGCAGGCAAGCAGGCCAAGATTGATGCCAAAGAGCAAGACCAACATGAAAAGACGCATCGAGAGCGCGAGGGTGTTATTGCTGTTGCCGCGCTCCTCGATAAACGTCGTGGAGGGCAAGCCGGCGATGACAGTCTTTATGGATCTGATCTCAGTGACCTGCCCGGCGAGCTTCAGCATCAGATTAGTCAGGTAGCCCTTCACTTTGAGGATGGCGATGACTTACTGGGTGGTGAATATGGAAGACATGGTGTAGACAGCGGTGACGAGGACTCGGGGGGAGATATGGTGCACAACGTGCAAGTGGCAGGAGCTGATGCTAAGAAACAGGCCCCAAAGTCCAAGGTTAGTATCTCATTTATTCAATATTCCCACCAAGTTTCATCAAACCTACTTCATTTGGCAGCCGCAGATCAGTGAGAAAGACAAGCGTGAGCAACGTTCTTGTGTGCTTTGGTCTGACATCGACAATGCACTCCCCAGGGAAACAAAGGGATCGTCCTTCGAGTACATTGCCCGGGGCTGCCTCTACCAGCTTGTACGTATTGGCTATTGTAGCTCGTTCCATTGAGACTTACAACATCTGTGTTTCTTGATCTAGGAGTCACCACGGAGCACCTAGCGCAAAGCAAATAGGGACGGTGTCGGGCATCAGTCAAGGCTGGCAATGTGGCAGACAGCAGGCACCACATACCGAATCCCTTGACACACCTGAAGACCAAAGGGAGCAGCGAAAGCGCCATGCTGCTCAGCAGATTGTCGAAGCGGTTGCTGGCTTTGACAACATCGGAGTGATGACTCCAAAACCTGGCCACGGTAAGAGAAATCGCAAGCAGGTCAGTATCACATTCGCTCTGCCAGAGATATTGCACTAATCTACGTATACTTGTCAGACGACTCTGATTGACGATCCTCGCAGTCAAGCAAAGACTGTCACGACTACGGCCGCGGCCTCGTCGAACTTGAAGAAACCCCGCGCATCGCGGAGTGAACCCAACCCTGAGAAGTCGAAGGCGCTGAGGAACATGCTCGAGTTTGCTAGAGTAGAGCTCGACGAGAGCACTGAATCCATCATAGCCACTCTTGTTCACTTTTTCGGGTTACAGGCTTGGCCGTGGGAGCTCGACTACAATGACAAGTTGAGAGGCCAAACTCCAACCTCCGAACGACGTCTTCTGGTGGCTTTTCCACAAGATCATGGACCACCTTTTCGCTGAGAAGCACTACACAGCGCAGTCAAAATCGGATCAGATCTATCAGAAGGTATGAATCCATGTTTTGTGAGCAAGACGAAAATGGACCGCGTTACTTACTCTCACTGTTAGGTCCGTCTTGGTGTCTCCAACGTTCGAGTGAGGATGGGAAGAACAGCTATTCAGTATGTCAAGCTACGCATGGACAAGAAACCAGCAGAGGATATTCAGAAGGAGGTGAAGAAGGCACTGCGGGCTGATTGAGGCGAGTTGTATTGGTCGAGCGTAGACACTGAGAAGCCGGTGAGTAAATATATATCATACCTCTACTGCTATAATGGCTTTAAACTCACTCTCGTTTACTGGCCCTGCAGGATGCGTTCTCATCGCCATGTGTACTCATCGTGCTCCCAGAGCACCTCAAGATGGTTGACCGGTCAATTCTGGACGAGCTCGAGATTGCGAACGATCCTGTCATCACACGCCTCAATCTGGTATCGAAGGGCCTCCCGGAGGTTTGCGCAGTAAGTACTAGCTAGCATCACCTAGATTCAACCTCATCTTTGATACTCGAGCTTACATGCAATAATCAATAGGCTCACCGTGCATTTCTGGCATATGAGTCTGGTTCCTACCAGGCGCCTTCGCCATTCTCTGGGGACGAGCTGCACAATAGCAATGCTCGTCCTCTGGGCATCTGGCGTGCTCACGCAAAGTCGGTTCGTGTTGATCTCATGGAGGGATGCAAGACACGACGTTTCCACGCACTCGTTGACAAGGCAAACGAGTTTATTGATCAGCAGGAGAACACCTGGGATCAAAAGACCGACAATGAGGAGGATTATGGTGGTGCCGCTGTCATCCATGTTCCCAGCTCGCCAGTGGATTGAGACGACGACGATCGGTGAGAATGGCCAGCCGGCGAAGCAGCTGCACTGTTCTGCTTGATAATCATTCTATTCCCGTATATTGCACGCTTTTTCCTATGTACACGCTGTAGCTACTGAACCCCCTGATATACATGACCGCTGAAGGCAAAATATAACACTGAGCACTCCTGAGAGTTTTGCACTACTGAGAACTCATTAACGAGCGCTATGTGTGATCTCTGAGTCCAAAATTGGGTGCCCTTACGCCTTATGTCACTTACCACGCTGAAATGGCTTGTATTGCCCTTACGCACGCATTTCAGCGTGCTTCGCACCTTTACTGATCAGTGCACTGATTCCATATATGTAGTCCTCTTTCTTGTCAAGTAAGAAAGTAGTTATCACTAGCAATGCAAAAAGCAATCACTATAGTTCTCGGTCCATGCTTAACTACAGGTGCTACCTCACGAGAGATGATTGTAGTGCAGAGCGACCATTCAAATGTAGTATAGAACTACCTATTGCCAAACGTGCTAGCATATGCGTCAGCGTCCTTGAGTGTACGTTCTACCTCTGTCATCCTTTTCCTACGCTTACGCTTGGGCTCCCCAGATTCAGTTAGTGTCGTTGCACACTTTGCTTTGGACTCCTTTGCTGCAGTAGCTGCTGCCCTTGTTGCACACTTTGCTTTGGACTCCTTTGCCGCGATAGCTGCTGCCCTCGGCAGCTGGTTGATTCGACGACGCTGGCAAGTCTTACCACGCAGACGTCTGCCAGTTTTTGACGCTGCGCTTGAACTCTTGTGGCTGGCTGCACGCTTTCGTTCGTAGTATTCTCCAAAGCGAGGATCCTCCTCACAAACATGGACTCTGCCAGCCGATACAATTAAAATGATACAGACAAATTCAAGGAGACCACTTACTGCGGATCACCTCCACCTTGCGCAGGTACTATTCTGGCGACACCACAGAAGTCCAACGGACCCACTGTCCACTTGTTGGTGCAACCGATGACCGTTTTGAGTAGAGCCCTCTGCCTGAGCGCTTCCTCTTCGACAAAGAAACGTTGAAGTCCATCGTCTTTGAAATCTTCCTCAATACTATCATCATCTCTGTAAAATTATGTTATACATCATCCAGAGGTCCTGATTAAACTGATGCACTTACTGGAGGATGGGGTAGACAGACCAGACATCATGGTCTTTCGGAGCCCCAGCAGAGTCCTGGCGGTACAAGTACGTTGTGAGATGAGCTCCTTTCTCTGTATCTCCTGGCTCCATAAGATAGCGGTAGCGGGTAACATCAAGATGAGTGGACGTGGTATCTATACAAGGATTAGAAGCTGGCGGTGAAGTATATGATCATGCACAAAAGATATGGCCTACCTGCGTTGGCCTCCCGTGCGGTGTAGTAAGCCGTCAGAGGATCAGTTCCTGTGTCCAAGTCGTGACCCGCCCACTGCTCACGAAGTTCAGGATTGGTGGCGATGAAAGCTTGCCAGTGGCCTCGCCCGAATACCAACTGACCGATATGCCAACCGGTGAAACCCAGACCACGCGACACCAGAGCAGGCTCAAACGGGTCAGTTTCAAAATTTCCTTTCTAATTTGAAACGTCAGCCTTCCTTTATTTTGTCATACTCAGACATGACTTCAAAAACTCACGTGTTCAAGGAGCATTTGAATCAAGGACTTTTGACGTCGTGTTATCCAGGTGCGATCTTGCCCATAGACTTTAAGAAATGTGGAATAGTCATGGCGGTGGAACTTGTCTGCCGCTACAACAAAGTAATACATGTAGCTATAGAACCAAGGCCTATATTGAGTTTAAGCATAGGCGTCATGCATAAAAACGCAGATAGGACTCACACAATTATTTCAGCCCCTTCGGCAGCAATGTGGTAATACGCCATAACCAGTCGGGCCGCACGTGACGGGGAGTCAAACACTTCCTTTTCAGTGAGGTGCACCGGTAGCCCTATACCAGTCCGTTCATATAGATCTGGAATAAAACGCATTGAATACCTACCTGCACGATGAAAAACCTCACAGACGGTGTAGGCTCCACAGCCGTCGAATATCTCTCGTAGCGCAACCACCGCCAAGTTGTTTGATGATGACTCGCGTCTCTCCTCAATTATTGCCACTACCTTTGCGAGGAAACGCAACGGCTCAGAGTAGATATCGACTTCGTCGCTCCCAGGCAAGTCGGAGTATTTCAGGGACCAGTGAATCTGTGCGAAGGAGCATCAGAAGAATAATTACAGGATGTGCAGAACGTGACGAACCTGTATCAGGAGGTCCTTGCATACAAAGGCCAACACGTGGTTCCTAAATTCAAATGCTAGCCCAACAACAAACTTGCGGGCCTGTTTGAGGCAATGAGCAAGCTAAAGCCTCTGCTAATGCAGGAGGAACTCACCGACTTCGGAATCTTTGTGATGGCAAGATCCCACTGCGCCCGCGTGTAGACCTGAGCCATAGTGTGGGTAAATAGCTTGACCTAAAGCAATCGACACGATAATATTAGAACTAGAATACACAAATAACAAAAATGCACAAATAACTCGCCTGACACCAGATCGGTGCGCCAAAAATATCAACAAACTTGAGCATAACGTCCCGCGGTGTAGCTTTTGCATCGTCCAGAAAAATATGTTGCTTGTTGACATGAGTCTTCCCTTTATGACCAAGTATGTCGCGGTCGGGGTATACCAGCGTTTGAGCCTTGTTAGGACCTCGGCGGATTCGAGCAGAGGGTTTCAGTACGTAGACATGGCCGGCCCTGATACGACGGTCCCTTGAACGCTGGGCCTCGGCTTTTGTGGGGTCTGACCACAGATTGAGCAGTCGTAGCTCCTCGAAAGGCTTACCGGCCTGGGGTGGCGGGAACTTCTCCTTCACATCAGCAATAAATGAATGCACAAGCTCGGCAGAGCAACGACATTCGTTAATCTCCGGCATGAATCTATAGTCACTTGGGTGAGTAACAAAAGAAAGATACTGATCATTTGTACTCACTTGTGCTGGAAAGACGGGACCGCGGACTAAATATTGCCAGCAAAGCACACAGGATTACTAGAAGATAGTAACCAATACTATATCGCCCAGAGTACAGCTATTTTAGAGTATTGTATGGACATGTATTGATAACTTACTTTATATAAGGGAGACTGTTCAGGGCAGCTTGTGAAGGGAAAGTGAACTTCGAGATACAACTTAGAGTTAACGGACGTAGCCAAGTTCAACGCGCTCGACGCTGGCGCTTGGTATTGAGTTTCCTTTGTGTCACAGCAGTAACCGAATGTGACAGCGACATCTTCCTCCTGCACCAACATCGTCTCTCTCCTGCTAAGCATCCACCATCTTCGCTGTCGTTGTCAGAGACAATGAGCTCGCTAAGAACTACCGTGTAGTCATTGCCACACTTCTCGGTGAGTCGGAGCCTTGATCTCTGATCAAGTCACGTCACTCTCTGAACTCAGGGCCACCCCACAGACGAGGCGACTTCAGACAAGTAAACCAGGGTCCTTGAAAAGTGTAGTAGAAGATCTAACGGTACGCATTGTCAAAGTATGATTATCTGTGTCGATTGATTGACCAAACTGGTAGTCTCGAGTGGTGAGTACCGCATCTCTCGTCGTGTCAAGGAGCATTTTGATGCCTTCATGTCCGGCTTCAGCGAACTCACTCCTCAGGACCTCATCAACGTCTTCGATGAGCGTGAATTGGAGTTGATCATTGGTGATATGTCAAAGATCGACGTGTAAGTGATCCCGCAAATTTGTCATAGCCTATTTAATATCTGACAGCGTGATCTCATCGTAGTGACGACTGGGCCAAGTTCACAGAATATAGTGGCTATTCAGTGGCTATGAGGTCAGCGACGAAGTCATACAGTGGTTCTGGAAGTGCGTGCACAGCTGGCCTCCCGATGAAGGATGCGCCGATGGTGTCAGAGTTTATCGTAAACGTGGTGCGCACTCCTTCCGACGTGTATCCTAAGTACTCATTCAGCTTGCGGACTGCATCAGACGAACATGCCACACAACCTAAAGCGCATATACAAGTAGAGCCACGCTATAGCAGGCACTCCAGCACTCAGTGTGCCGCTCCTATCTGCCGTCATCCTCCGCTCGGGGGCTCTTGCAATCTTTCCACATACTTCAAACACGGCGTATGTCGACAACAACGATAGGTCAACAATCGCTACAGGCGTTCGTCGTCCCATCGTTGTCGCCGTTGTCATTGCTCTGTTCCCGAGGCGAACTATCAGTTCTCAGCATCAGAGACACGCTAATGACGTCGAAGGTTCAGTATCGGAGGAGGAGAGCATATGTCCATAAGCTGACAGGTGTGTCATGGTCTTTTACTCGTGTACGTAGCTAACTGATTTGTGCTCACTTGTATAGATATCTTCTGGGTAGGCGGGATCCAGTCTTGGATGAGGTACGTCTTAAACGTATGTCACACACATCGCCCTTCGCAATAATGGGGTCTTCCAATGCCGTGCAGCGGTCACCGCACTCACCTCAAAGCTCTGTAATATCTTCGGCTTCATTTGCAGCACAGGGCCTGTGTCCCCCACGACAAGTAAACACGTAGACCGGAAGTCTCCCGGCTCGGCGCAGATATTGCCACCACTATTACCTGTGCCGGCCCTCTCCACGCCATCGCCACTCCCACCGAAGCCTGAGCCACCCGCCAGTACAAAACCACCTCCCTAGCCTCGGCCCTCGACTCACCCCCCACGTGCAGATAATGCTCGTCCAGACGTTGGTCTGCATCAACGCAAAGACTTGCCCATCATCAGTCTGAAGAACTTCATGACTGGGTCAAGAGTGTCCTCATTAGTAGTCGTTCACATCCCACCCTCTTCGCCAGTGAGATTCCTGGACGCTTGAAGTATAATTTGGGGCCCGAGCTACGCAAGGACCACCACAGGGTTCTGGCAAGGTACTTTGATATGGGCTGCGGCAAAGATGGTGACTTCATCAAGTGGAACAGAGCTAGAATTCATGAGTACATATGTATTGGTTATTGCGCCTCATTCCCAACTACCCCTTCACCTCTCATACACCTGCATTCCAGATATTGCCTCTGTCTCCATTGATCAGGCACGGAAACGATATGACGAGCTTCGCCTACCCAAATACAATGCCTACTTTGCTGCCCTCAATTGTAACGTGAACTTGTTGAGCTCTGCAATGTCATCCATTGTAAACACTACCTGTGCGTTATATGGTCACAGTCGTCCGACGCCCATTTTCATGGGAATTCTGTTTGGGTGGTATGCGGTGCGTGTTACAATACTTTCCTGTGCCAGTGATATTGTCATGTCTGTCTCCTTGCGTCGAGCGACGCTGGGTATGATGAGCTGCAGAACAGCAGATGCACCATGCAGCAAGATACGTGCCGATTCTGATCAATTCACGACGTACTTGATTCGGCTGAACTTTGTCACTAATTTACGACCTACCAAACACTTCATCATGCAACGGTTGTGCTCGCTTCTGGTGCGAACCACAGATTGGGTCTCGAGATGGCTCTGCCTACAGGTGACAGGCGGCCTGAATTGGCATCCACGTTCAAGAGTGTATGTTATTTGCGGAACATTCTGATGTTGTACATAGTGTGCGGTAGCACTATAGGAGGCTATATAAAGGGCTTTTGACTTAGTCCTACCTGCGTGACGGCCCATCCATACATGAGACAAGGAAACGCCGCTGCCAGAGATCAGAAAAAGCGCTGTGGCCATGCAAGCATATATGTGATATTAAAGATGGTGCGTTGTTTGTGGAGTATCCTAATGTTGTACATAGTGTTCAGTAGCACTATGGGAGGCTATATAGAGGACTTTGGATTAAGTGCTACCTGACGGTCCCATCCATGCATGAGACAGGGAACCGCTGCCAGAGATCACTGGCAGAAGAAGCGCTGTGATCATACACTGAGCGTATACCTGATATTAAAAGTTCTGCGTTGTTTGCGGAACCTTCTAACATAGTAAATAGCATTCAATAGAGCTATAGGAGTCTACATGGAGGGCTTTTGATTAAGTGCTACTAGTATTTGGCACCTTTATTCATGCATGAGATAGGAAACCGCTGCCAGAGACTCGGATCTGAAGAAGTGTCATGGTCATGCAAACGTATACTATCTGATATTCAAGATGCTGCATTATTTGTGCCAGTGGAACATTCTAACATGGTACATAGCATTCAGTAGAGCTGTTGGGACTATATAGCGGGTCTTCATTTTGGCACTACCTGACAGCCCCACTCATTGACACTCTGCGATGATACATGTGTGCCATCGGAACTTGGTTCCATTTACTGATTAAGTAGTAAACTTCGATGCATCTCTTATAATCAAAACAACCTTCTCCTTCTCCAAGTCGTTACATCTCATGTAACTTGAAGCCAGGCTAGTATCATGCTCATACATAATGAGATTAAGTAGTATAATGTGATGCTTATAACGAAGCGCAAGAGCGTAGATACATGAACGAAGTTTCGACGCGAGATACACTACAGAATCACAGATGTACTACAAGTGACTGTATAGCATGAATCAGAGAACAGAATGCCCTCCGATGGCACTAAGACACTCGCACATCAACCAGTGGTCCACTGCCTCCTGGAGTCCTTGAGGCTCGGACTCAGCGTTGTACTCAGTATTAACCAAAGTCACAAGATAAGAAAGTGGAATATACGCCTGACGGAAACAAGTCCGGAAGCAAATCTTACCACTACGAAGCATAGCGGCACGACTATCGTCAGGGACAAGATAGAGTAGACTATCATCTGACACCCAAGTGATCTGTTCAAGAGCAGACATCAGTAAAGATGCAGAACAAGCATCAAGAACCTATAGACGTGCCTTGATATCATCGTTCAGTTCTACCATGGGAGCACCTGTTGCTGCCCATGCAAACATCCGAACACGAAAGGCCGGTAGATCGACCTGCTCTAGGTCCACAAGGGTAGAGAATGTGTGCTTGACTTCATCAAACAGCGAGGGGCAAGGGACCCCATGGCCTTTAAGATAGTCAACGATGAGTGACTTCGGTGAGATGTCTTCTGTATTGCCGGCCTGAGATTGACGAAGAGCGTCGTTGAAGGAAGTAAGATGCGTATCAGATGGGCCCGAAATGCGAATCTGATGCTCAGAACTGTCAAAGCTGAGTAGGCGACTAGCCCAGACGTGGCTGAACCAAGCCTCGGGGCCATCGCCCACGCGTGAAAGGACCTGAACGCAGGGTATTGATGTCAGCACCACTGGAAGTACTTGAGAATAGCACCGCTCACATCACGCAATCGGAATCCCTGAGGGCAAGGTAGGTTAAAACCTGATGAAAATTGGAGTAGCTCCGGCTGTGAAACGGCAAAGGTCCCAACGATTGTGGTCCACAGAATCTCCGCGGCATATGCTTGATGAGACTCTGTGTCTCGCGAATTCAGGGAAGAGATCTGCGAAACCAATGCATGACTTAGCATTGCATGCGAGGGGAATATAAGATACTCACGTCATCAACGTTCATGTAGGAGGCCAGATGAGCTTGAAACGGCTCCAGACTATCAGTGGGTCCTGCCGCTATCCAATTGTCGAGCAAAGCACGCAGAGTAGGATGCCACTCTCCGACTATAGCAGGATGAAGGCTTGCGAGACTGAACTCGTACACAATCAGCTGGAGTAGGCAGGGATCCAATGGGTAGGGTGCTAGGCCGTTGAGAACCATCAATGCGACGACCATGCCGAACTTCTTCATTTGCTGAAGTCGAAGACTTGGGATGTCTGAGCGGGACCGGAATGGGTATAAGACACGGAAAGAAGACAGGTCGTCGATCCGGTCGACGAGAAACTGAGATTGGCTATAGATGGTGCGCCAGAGAGTATAGAGAACTTCAGTGGCAATTCCATCGCCTAGGGATACGACCGAGCCATCAGACCGTTCGCTTTGACAGCAATCAGTACGCCTGAATAACGATAGCAGGCAGGTGACAATGGACAACTCACATCATATAGTGTTGATTGCGGCTGAGAATGCGTGTACAGTCATTGGACTGAGCTGCGGCATCAAGCTCGTCATCCAAGGCTTTGACCAAATCTGCGAGGGTAGCACCACGAAGTGACACTGTGGGATGAGGAAGAGAGTTTGCCTGGGAGCGCACGGTATCCAGAATGTCATCGTAAGATATGATGCGTTGGTGGATGGGAACGGAGGGAGACCAAGGCTCGCTCGGGTCCCATAAGCGAGGCGGTAGGAAGGGCTGTTCAGAAATACCGACGAGCGAGGATACACGTCCTAGAAATGGATTTCCAGCAACACGAGTACGCTGTGCCGGTGTAATACGGTCTACAGGACCATTGACGGATCCCAGCTGTTAAAATTAGATGATCCACAGTCAGTTTTGACCTCGCACAGACATACAGGACAAGGCGTACCAAGGATGAGGCAGGCTCGTTTCTCACTGATGGCTCTGCAGAAGCAGTGACTATCGGCTACAGGATTTGGTCAGGCTGGGAATTGAACATTGCGTTGCATCTCGACTCACAGTTGCAGGGCGGGTTGGCGCTCTGAGCGCATCTTCCACACTGTGGGCATCCTCGTCATCGCAGTCTTCGCCCCCAGAGGTGACCAACTCCTCAATCTCGTCACTGCGCAGGTACCTATCGGTACGCAGACCATGGTACACGCGATCAGATACACAGTGGTGAATACGGTCTGCTATCCGCGTAGTCAACGGATGGGCGTTGACAACTAACAGTAATGGTGATCGTCAGATTTGGTATATAGGAGTGATCATCTACAAAAGCTTACCCATATATATGTCAAGACGTCCCTCACTGACACACATAGAAAGGGCATAAGCCGTGGTATCGTTTACGAGGTAATTCACGGTCCAATGTTTTGACATCTGGTTGGGCGTGATCTTGAGCCGAATCTGGTTTTCTTTGTTGTTGACCCCGCCGCGCTGAGTCACAAACATCAATGATAGTGGAAGCCGTTCGTGAGACGCGAATGAAGGAAGACCGGTATCGTAGAAGCGATATTGCAAGGGGCTTCCTTGGAGTCTGAGAGCGACCGTGTCGATCAGCGCATGCGCCTGGGTGGTAAGAGGAACGTCCAGATCGTATTTAAGATCGAACGTGTCAAGGCGCATGTCGAACGTCTCTTTGAAAGTCTGATACACAACATTTTGCTCGCCTGGCCACTAAGAGGACAATTGGATCAGTGAAGGCAATGTCGGCATGAGCGGATTCAAACATACCCTAGGAGGATAAACACGTATACGAAGTCGTGCGGTGGGTATACCAGTAATGTCCGAGGTGACACAGTCTCGATGGGCAACAGGCTTCTGAGGGGTTGTGGAGCCTGATGCCTGGTGTAAGACTGGAGTGGGTTGTGCACGTCCGCGTGTCCGTCGAGCGCGAGGGGCGGAAGAACGAGGGAGAGTATGCGATGCAGAGGCCATCCGCTCACGGTTGACGTTGCGCGTACCCAGATCCATACTCAGCAAATCCCTGCCCAAAAAAGGCTGATGGCTTGCAGGAAGTTGCAGCGCGGGAGGTTGAGACGGAGGAAGAAGAGACATCGAAGGAGCGGGAGAGGGGGCTGGGTGGTGCAGAGGCGTAGGAAAAGGCTGAGAAGGGAAAGGAGAGTGTACAGAACCAGAAGGGCCAGGAGAGGTGCTTGGCAATGAGGAGACAGACGGAGAAACTAAGGAGGAAGAGATAGGATTGGGATAACGGGGGCTCTCGTAAGGTCCAATACGGGGCGCACTCGTACTGGAGTGGGAACTCGAAGAGGCCCCAGCCGACGATGGATTGTGACCAGGAGTAGCAGAGTTGGAAGATGATGAAATGGGCAGGGAGCCAGCCGCAGACGTAGTCTGAGAGCTATCCGCTAGCGCAGAGATACCTCCAGGAGCGCTAATGATCTGGCGCAACGCAGCGAAGAGAACGTCTTGCTCGGCCTGAGTTAATGCTGGCATATTCCTACGGAGAAACTGGCTGTCTGTTACCACTGGTAATGACAATATCAAGCCCATAAACTCACTGTGAAGACAAGAAATTAAAACGTTGATGAGAAACCACAAGGACTAAGACTTGTTAAACCTGGTGTCGGGAAAGTATCAAAGAAAAATGTGTACGTTAGTATGTAACATAACGAAACATGGTAAGTAATGCTCACGAGGCGGGAAGCCGATTTTGACGAAATATAAGTTTCGATATATATGGCAGTAAAGAGCGACGAGAGGTGAGAAGATAAGTGATAGAGTGGATAGAGATGAACGGACGTAGCTGATGTGCTTTTATACTCCGAGTACTAAGTCATGGTCAGTCATAAGAAGATTGGCAGGCATCGACCAGCAGTTCTGACTGTTTGGTCACGATGCACGACGAATACCCTCATAACTGACCACCACAAGCCTTAGTCTGAGGCAGAGTAGTGCTCGACATATCGTTGGCCGAGGCGCGTCGTCGACCATGATGACGGAATGCCCAACCGACCACCATAGGCGCCAACCGACCACAACCAACCCCGAAGCGACCACAACCAACACAAAAGCGACCACCACGTGTCCAAGCTGCGGTGTTCACCATCCGAAGCGCAAACAAAACCCGTGCGCAAAGCCATAGCGTGAGCGCGAATTTTGATCGAAAAATAACGTCATACTAGCTGCTTGATAGTAGTGAAGCACACCATGTTCCTCGGAGAGAGAAGCCTAGGCCTTTGAATTCTTGGGACGGTTTGGGTATACTGTGCCATCATCTCTATAGGAGTTGTGGCAACCAAACGTGAAGTTGTCGTGGTCGAGCGTCGTGTCCAAGGAACTGCAGTTCGCTTCGAGTTCGCTCAGACTTCTAGCGCTGTTGCTAGAAGACATGCCGGGCCCCCTGGCACCCGCTGTTTAAACGCCAACTGTTCGAACTCCGAGCACTGAGATGAGGCTGGTCGGAAACCAATCGACCAAGATACTTGGGCATAGCCTACAATCACAGGTAGAAGAGGGGTATTTAAGTTTGAAGAAGCTGCCGAAACGACGCCACGATCCCCCGTGTGGCCCGTGAGGCCACCCCCCAATTTACCTGATATTTAGACTTCATTGATAATATCTACCAGTACGAGGCAGCAAGTCACTGGACTCGGACCACCATGGGCAAACGTTCACGTCATAAACCAGTGAACTCAGTCCTAACGGGGTACGTGACGGTGAAGACCATCGTTGTTGTGCTGGAGCTATTACCTGGGATCGGGTTTAAGCTGTTCTGCACTTAGCTAGGATGGGTCCGAAGGGGCTTGTCCGAGATGCGTGTAGAAACGAGCAGAGGGAAATGGGTGCAGCAGCAGGTAAGAGGTGTACCCGATACCCAAAGGTGGCGAAAGTTCGTGTATTTATCGCTAGTAGGGACCACGCTGTTTGGTGTGGGTGGCAATAGGTCCAGATGGGATGAAGGGGCCGCATGGAAAACAGGCGTATGTGAGATGAAAGGATCTCCATAGTGCTTTTATGGCCGTAATTAGTAAGGAGAGGCGGGAGACTCAGGAGAAGACCTGGGTGAGTGGACGAGGGGTTAAAGGTTCTGGTTGAACGTATGAGTGAGTGAATATCAATGAATGCAGAAGTGTAATAGGATGTGAACCTTGCTTGCTATAGTTATAGGAGTGGGATATGCCGACGTCAGAAACTGAAGCCATAGCGTGACGCGATGTGGGTAGCTTGAATCCGAACATCGACGTAAGCTGCATTTAGTGTATCCATAGCTATTCAAGGAACATTCAGCACGTTAGTGCTAACTATGGACATCATGGTGGCCGTACAATTACAAGTGAAAGAAACGCGTAACGCCACCGGCGCATTACTGAGAAACGATCACATGACTCGCTTTCACGTGGGTGTGACGCGATGGAGAAAGTCGAACCTGTGATCGCGCCTGAGTGTGACATCGTCTGCGTTGTCCACCTCTCTGGCGAGACTGCTGCTCTGTGACTGTGCTTTCACCGTTCTGCATCACATCCCATTGTCCGTTAATGACCCTGCGAAACCCGATCTCACATAGCTAACCGCCCACGTCTCATGCTTCAATTCCCGCTCGCCCCTCCACTCCTCCTCGCCCTCGGCGTACGCATCCTCATCACCCTCCTCACCCCCGACTACACCCCGACCACCGCCGACCACATCCTCCAAGGCATCTGGCAAGGCATCCTCCTGCACTACACCCTCCGCTACCTCGGCTCCCTCGTCTTCCCCGTCGGCGCCGCCATCGCCGGCAAGCTCCTCTACGACTTCGTCTCCACGCCGCACGACCCTACCAAATGTGCCTGCGCGCTGCTAGGCGTGGCACTCGGAGTGCTGTTCACGGATCTGTTGGCGCAGTTGTTCGAGGACGGACGGATTAACGAACGGACGTCTCAGCCTACTGCTCCGACGACGGTTCAGACGACGTCACATAGGGTGATCGAGCGCGAGCCGTCTAAGCGTATACGACTCGTCTCGTTCGAACATGACAAGGACAGAGAACGTCGACGCGCAGCGCGGGACAAAGGTAAAGCCCGCGAACGCGACCGACAACGCGAGGAGGAAGAAGCACTCGCAGCAGCAGCAGCACGAGCGAAAGCAGCCTCCCCCGCCCCGACATACGCACACAGCATCGACACCGCCATCACGCTCGACTCGCTCCCCTCCTCCATCGACCCAGACAACCGTCTCACGCCGTCCGAACGCGAGGTCGCGCTGTTACGTGCGAGGGCGTCGTTGGCGGACTCGGAGCGCCGGAGGTTTAAGGAGGAGAGGAAGTGGGCGTTGAGTCAGGGGAACGAGGCGAGGGCTAGTCAGTTGGAGTGGCAGGTTAGACGGTATGCTGCGCTTATGGAGAGTTTTCATAGGGAGGCGGATGCGAAGTTGATTGAGGGTGCGTTTGATACATAACGTTCTCCTCTACTTGCTCACATTTATTTCTTCTTCTTCTTCTCGCTGATATAGCCTCAAGAGCACAACCCCCAAAACCTCCTAAACCAGCTCCACCTCCTGCACCCGCGCCCGCACCTCCAGTACACATCACACACACACAACCCGCCCCACACGTCCAAACCTACATGGTCCCCGGACCTGCCCCTACTCATCCACAAGCAGGCTTTCAAGGCCAACAGCAAGCAGGCTTTTCGGGCCAACAGCAAGCAGGCTTTTCGGGCCAACAACAAGCTCCGCTCGTAAGCGTTACAGTAGGCGGGACCTCAAGGAGCCGGAAACGCAGCCACGGGGCGGGCGTAGGGGCGAGCGGGAGTGGGTTGAAGCCTGCTATTTATGTGCATGGTCGCGAGTGAGTTCTCAATTCTCAGTTCTAGTTGTCCGGATTTGCTGGTGGGCCAGTATGCGAGTTGTGATATGTGATGCTGATGAAATTTGTGTGGTTTGTAGTGCTACGGCGAGACGATCATGACCCGACCCGACTTGACTTCACTCACTCGCGGACGGGAGGCTGAAGACTGGGTATATAGCGGTGGTGGGTTGAGGTTGTATATGCTGTACAGTGCACGTGTAAAGTACTATGGGTTTGATATGGTGTGTGGTGACTCAGTGCTATATCTATTGACTGCGTGTTCCAAGTATTGACTGGCATATGTATGTGTGCCTCTCGCCTCTCAACGTTCAATTGGCTAAGGTTAGTTGGTCGTATCATCTACTTGTACTTCCACTTCCTTTTAACATTGTCGTGGTATGTGGCCGTATGTATATATAGGGATCTCACGTGCGATAAGTGGGGTTTGAGGGACTTGAGGGCCGTCGAGAGAGCGAGATGTACTTGAACGACTTCCTATTTCGGGGATTACACCATACTTGCTGGGCGCCTGTTCTAATCTCATTATATTGGTAGTCCGCAACACTCAGACTCTAATTAGCAGTCCGCAATACTCAGACTCGAAGAAGCTCGAGCTCTCTGCCAATGCCATACTCTTCAGGGACCGTGATGTATTGCGTAGAACCCTCTCATGAATTATTCCCCTCCTGTGAATAAGTAGTGCTTAGTTACCCTTCAGTCATGATGACGAGTAAGTATCCTCTAGGTCTTACACCGTACTACTAGTAATGAACAGGACTTACTAGAGTAGGGCTACGTCGCTCGTCATCAAAGGATCTGTTGTACTCATATTGCGAAACCGTACTTGAACGACTTCCAATTCCAGAGACTACACCCCACTAAGCGCCTGTCCTAATCTCTCAGAGAAGCTCAAGAGAAGCTCCCAGGTTACAACCGTCACTCTATCTGAACACCCCAACTAACAAAGGCGTTGTTTACCTTGACTACCTAGCAGAACAATGACAATCCTCCCCTTTGTACCTGCCAGAGATGTCGTGAACGCTGAGCCAAGAGTTCTCACCAACAAGACAAGAGGCTTGTCCATTGCCGAGGCAACACATGGCGGCTGTGCTTGGCCGCCCAGCGCCCTGCCTCCTCCCTCCCGCCTGCCGCTCATCTTCTCCCTCCACCACCCACAGCCTCGCCGCTCGGACACTGGTTTGCTTGCTTGCCTGCTACATACTCTTCCATAAACCCCCACCCTCCTTTACTTCTTTCTTGTTTTTTCTCTTCTTACGCTCACGCACACGACCTCCTACTCTGTTAATTGCTTTGTGCTGCTGGAGGGCCGTTGTCGATCATGAAACACTACCTCACAGCGCCACTACTGCTCTACCTCTCGTTCCTGCTTGACCTTGCGATACCGACGAATGCTGTCAAAATTTCTGGTGTGCGCACGCCGCGCCATGAGTCGTTCTCTTTGGACAGGAGGGCGACTATGAGCTCGCAGGGTGATTTGAGGAACGATGGGGACCTCAAGTATTTCACCAACATCACGCTGAATGGTGAAGTGTTCCCCGTGCTCATTGACACAGGAAGGTGCGCCACCTGTATTCCCAATCCCCCCCCCCCCACTTCTTACTCACTGTATGTGTTCTTTCATTCATAGCTCCGACCTGTACGTGGCCGGTAACGTCGCGGGCGCCGGGAACACAGGCAAGACCGCCAAAGTCTCCTACGCCATCGGGGGCGCCTCAGGACCCGTACTCACCGCCAAGCTCGAATTCGAAGGCTTCACAATAATGGACCAAGCCTTCATCCTCGACACCTCGGGCCAAAACCCCAAGGGCGAAGGGCTCATCGGTCTCGGACCCAACTTCGAATCGAACGTCCACCAAGTTCTCAACAGCAAAAACGGGGACGCGCCGTTGGACAGGATTTTCCGGGATAACACGTCCACGCCGAATTATATTACGATTTATCTGGGACGGAGTGATGATCCTACGGACCCGTTCCCTGGTGATTTGACGATTGGGAGTCCGGTGCCTGGGTACGAGAATGTGACGAGTCAGCCGAAGTTGCCTGTGTTTAATGTGGGAGCGAAGGGGGGCCAGCATTGGCAGACGCTTTTGGACGCGAATGGGATTATTGGGCCGGATGGGAAGCCGATTAATACGACGAGTCATGTCTCTGGTGGCGGGAAGAACAAGTTAAACGTCATTATGGATTCGGGGTTCTCTCTGCCACAGGTTCCCAAGTGCGTCTTCCTCCTACCGCTGACTTGTTTGAGTTGATGTGAACGTTCGGTGTAGGTCGATTGCAGATGCCATATACGCGAGAGTACCAGGAGCAGAGTTCAAGAATGTGACTGGCTTTGGACAGACGTACACGATCCCCTGTGATGTCGAGCTGAACGTAACGTTCAAGTTCCATAACGTCAGTTACCCCGTCCACCCCCTCGACACCAGTCTCGACATCGGGCGCACAGATAACGAGGGGAAGCCTGTCTGCGTAGGTGCTTTCCAGCCTATTATGCCAGGCGCAGAGTCCCCCACGTTCGATGCTATCCTCGGCATGGGTTTCCGTACGTCCTTGCTTCCCCCTTGTGCCGTATCATCTTCTGACTACTTTCGTTGATATGGATATGGATAGTGCGTAACGCGTACATGCTGATCAACTTTGGCGACTTCGTCGACGGCTCATCCTCCAAAACCGCAGACCCATACATCCAACTCCTCCCCCTCACAGACGACCTCTCCGAAGCGCACTCCGACTTCGTAAACGTGCGCCTCATGGGCAACGACAACACCGGCAACTTCCAGCTCCTCCCCGCCTCCGTCCTCCCTCCCAACAACGACTCCTCCTCCAGCGATGACGACGACAATGATAGTGTGGGGAAGAAGATTAAGAGGTACTTGCCGTATATTATTGCGGGTGCTGCGGTGATTGGGTTGGTGTTGATTGCGGCGGTTGTTGGGTGTTGCATGAGTAGCAGGAAGAAGAGGTATAGGAGGTTGCATGATGTTGCGCCCCAGGGGCTGGAGCATGTTGAGCCGTTTGAGAGGTACCAGCCTGCAAGGAGGTACTAGGAGAGGACGGACTGATGGACTCATTTTACGTTTACATTTCTATGGGGTGGATTTTTTCTGTTGCTTTCATCTAGTTGATTGGTTGCTTTATTTTCTCTTGCTTTCAATTAGGAAGTCGATGGCATTTACTTACTACATCCTACACGTATTTAACGTTCTGGCGCATCTACATAGTATATTTACCTGCTTTACACGGTCTTCATTCGTACAGACATGGACTCAATGTATTATAATCACAGGATTATTTTCGGCATCTTCATTTCTTGATGGCAGTACATGCAACCCTCCATGTCTCTGGACGATTCGCAGTCATCAAGATGATATTACCATAATAGGCAGTTCTATCATTGGTACGCCTGGCCACAAGGGGTCGGATCACGGACCCGGAGTCAACGGATGTAGTTTGTTCAGGAACATATTCAGTGAGCTATCGTGGGCTTATAGATATAGTCTCCTGGCAATGATAGAGGCGCACAACGGTCCTAAATACGCTTAAAGAGATAGGGAAGTCAATTGGCTGAAGTGTCATGGAGTAGACGTTCGATGTATGGTGGTGAATACGAACACATATATGCCACACGCTTTTTTGTTCACGAAGGCCTATGATAAGCGGTAGGGGGTTTCGTCGTATGCTCAGGTTCACTGCAGCGGTGACTTGTGTTGAGTGATGGGAATGTGCGTGTGGTGCACGACAAGGGGTTGAAGCGGTGCATTGTTGATAGAGTGAAGAAACGCAACGTACTTACAACATACTACTGCTCTTAAGTACGGTACCAGCGACACGGATTATGTTCCTAGATTAGTTCTTAAGAAACTGAGTCTGGTTTACGGAAGTCAAAAAAAGGATCCACTCTGAAATATGATGATGAACACATACCTGGTTTCTATCGTTTCTATCGTTCTATAAGATCCTTATATCACTCCAATTTATTACGCAAAGTACTGTTGTTTGACCTGCACTCAGATGTGACACCCGCCCGGCGCTATACATATACTAACCAAGCTCCGCCCGTGCGGTTGAGGGTAGTAAAACACACTCTTCAGACTCAATCAAGATGCTACTCACCGCAGCACGAGCCACTCGTCAGCGAACTACTTTCCCATGCAAAGCGACAGCGAAGACGGACAGGGGCGAGAGGACGGGGTCTAGACTGTGCTTGGCGTCTTGAACGTTGACGAGGAAGCACTAAAGCGGGCGGGATCGATGGCCGGAGGAGGCCGAGGAACGCGGGAGGTGGTGTCGAGAGTGTTACGCGTGACGCCGGGGAGACTCCGCGGGCAGTGACGAAGACGAGGCCGCGGTCTCTCGGGGACGCCGCAGTGGTGATGACGAGGACCTAAGCTGGTGATGGCCACGTTGGGTGCTTGTTGTGCGGCGGTGGGAGGCTGGGGACAGGTGCTAGGGCAGTGGGCATTGCACCATTGGGTTGCACCATGGGTTGCACCATGTCATACACCATGGGTTCTCACCGCGGCGAATGATAACGAGGGTGCTCACAGCGTGACAGCATGGACAATGAGCGGGACATGTGACAGCGTGACGGAGCAGCGGTGTCGTGGACGATGCCGGCAACGATGACCGAGGCCCCCTGATGGACTCCCGTGACGACGCCCGTGGTTGGGAGAGGTGTGTTTGGTGTTGTCATCGTTGTGTTGGTGACGGCGAGCGTGAGGCTAGCTCCGGCAGAGACAAAGAAAAAAAACAGTCGACGGCGACGAGGAGAAACCGAGGGAAGAAAGACGGCGAAAGGAAAGAGTTCTCTGAAAAGACTCTGATGTCGTGGCCATGGCAGACAGCGAGCGTGAGCGTGACAAGGCCGGCTCGAAATGGGAGATTGCCTGTGATGGTTACTGTTTGGTCGGAGTTCGCCACGGGCGGTGACGATGAGGGCCCTAGGGTCTCTGCTATAGCTGTAAACAAGGCGTTCGCACGCGTGGTCCGCCGACGCCGGGCCAGTGCCCAACCGTGCCCTGTCGGCTAAGACGCTCGTAAAACATCCTCCCCCCATCACCGTCGCCATCGCCCTCCTCTTTCTCCCCCTCATCATCCCCGTCGCCCTCGTCCCCCGCCCCCCGGTGCACAACGACCGACTCATGTCCGCCACTGGCGCCGACGACGACCACGTTGCATTCATGGACTCCCCTGTCAACCCTATCAGCCCCTCCAGCGACGAGAGCAGCGACGTCAACATGCAGGAGGACTCTGACGTCGACCTCGGACACCAGCCAGATGTCGATGCCGACGCAGATGCGGACGGCGACCTCGAAGAAGCAAGCGACTCTGATGTCGACCAGCTCACCCCCCAGACCTCTCTCCACCAGGTACCCTCCTCATCCTATCTCAACAAACGAGCCGTACGTCCGCCTTTGTGCCCTTTCACTCCATTGCCCGATATTGACGGATATATGCGCCCATAATCGTTAATTAGGTCAAGGACGAAGAGGACTCGGTAAGTTTACACGTTCATGGAAGCCACAAATATCAAGTATATGTTTCAGGGCTATGAGGATGACCCCGAGCCCGACGACGAAGACGAAGAGGACGCCTCGTACGCAGACGAGGAGTACGGCGTGCCCAAGCCTCCCAAGAAAGTCTCTGGCTCTAGCGGCAGCACGAGCAAGAAGCGGAAAGCGCCGTCTAAACCGCGCGTTGTGGCCCGCCACTCGCCCTCGGACTCAGATTCGGACTATGGCTCACGGTCGAAGAAGAAGAAGCGGCCACGCGTTTCGGGCGACGAGATCCGAGTATCCAGTCGTGGTACCAAGGTCCCAAATTATGTGGACGACGTGCAAGATTTCGAGCAGTACGAGGAAGACGAAATCATCCCTGGTGGCTATGTCGACCCCAATGCCGTGCAGAAGGAGGAAGACGAGATAGAGGGAGTCTTGGGACATAGTCGAGACGACGATGCAGAGGAAGGCTTGGACGACAATTGGTACACGAACATCGTACGTCCCCCTCTTGACTATATGCGTTCCCTACTATACATTGTACACAGCGTTTCCATATCAAATGGAAAAACTTCTCCCACCTCCACAACACCGACGAGACGTACGAATTCTTGAAGCGATTCAAGGGGCTCAAACGTGTCGATAACTACATCAAAGCGTACAAACTATACGAGGAGCGACTCAAAGCACCCGACTTGTCCCAAGAAGACCGAGAAGTTCTCTTCCTCGACAAGGAGCGCGAGAAGGAAGAGTACGAGACATACAAGACAGTCGAGCGCATCATCGCACAGCGAGACGGCGAGATAGGACAAGTCGAGTACTTTGTCAAGTGGAACAATCTCAACTACGAGAACTGCACGTGGGAGGTGCAAGGCGAGATACGGTCGATTGCGAAGGAACAGATCGACGCGTTCAGGAAGAGGGAGGCGGATGCGAAGTTTCCGTATAAGAGCATGAACTACCCCAGGGCGCAGAGGCCACCGTTCAAGAAGATTACGGAAGACCCGGATTATATCGTTTCAACGGGTGGGGAGTTGAAGGATTTCCAGCTTACGGGGCTGAATTGGCTCGCGTACCTTTGGAGCAAGGGAGAGAACGGGATTTTGGCTGATGAGATGGGTTTGGGCAAGGTGCGCACGCTCGTGTTTAATGTAGTATGCAGGTTTACTAACTACTGCTGTTCTTCAACACAAACGCAGACTGTCCAAAGTGTCTCCTTCCTCTCCTACCTCTTCCATACCATGCGACAATACGGGCCCTTCCTCGTCATCGTCCCCCTTTCCACCATCACCGCCTGGCAATCCCAATTCCAAACCTGGGCCCCAGATCTGAACGTCATCACGTACATCGGCACGGCCAACTCGCGAGACGTGATTCGCAAGTTCGAGTTTGGGGCGTCACCGAAGAAGCTGAAGATGAACGTGTTGCTGACGACGTATGAGATCACGCTGAGGGATGTGAAGGAGCTTGGGGAGATCAAGTGGCAGGTGCTCGCTGTTGATGAGGTGAGTTTCGTCTCGGATAGTGGGCGAATGGAGACTGAGGTGGTGTGGGTGGCGTAGGCGCATCGGCTGAAGAACTCTGAGAGTCAGCTGTATGAGGCGTTGAGGTCTTTCTCGGCGGCTTCGAAGTTGTTGATTACGGGGACACCGTTGCAGAATAACGTCAAGGGTGAGTAGGTTAGTATCATGGGATGATTATACGCTGACGATGGATGGTAGAGCTGCTCTCTTTGATGCATTTCCTCATGCCCGAGAAGTGTACGTGATTAGTTCAGTACGGATTCAGCTGTTACTGATGGAAATCGACTTGAACAGTCCAGCTGTCGAACGAGTTCGATCTCAACGACGCTGATCACGAGCACAAGATCAAGGAGCTTCACAAGCAACTTGAGTCGCTCATGCTCAGGCGGCTGAAGAAGGATGTGCTCACCTCCCTGCCCACGAAGAGTGAGCGAATTCTGCGAGTGGAGATGAGTGCCCTGCAGACACATTTCTACAAGAACATCTTGACAAAGGTGAGCAAGGACCGTGTGAGAACGGAAAGTCGGGGTTTGACCGTTCTTGGGTCGTTAGAACTTCCAAGGTTTGGTGAAGAGCGCGAACGGCAACAACAACATCAGTTTACTCAATATAGGTACGTCCCGCCATTTACCATTCATGCAGTTCGGACCGTGTAACCGAGTACTTACTCAATGAATCAGCCATGGAACTCAAGAAGGCCGCGAACCACCCGTATCTCTTCGACGGCGCAGAGACTCGGACCGATAATACGGAAGAGACTCTCAAAGGTCTGGTCATGAGCAGCGGCAAGATGGTCTTGCTCGACAAGCTGCTCGCGCGACTGCGCCAGGACGGACATCGCGTGCTTATCTTCAGCCAGATGGTGCGCATGCTGGATATCATGAGCGACTACATGAGCTTGCGTGGGTATCAACACCAGCGGCTGGACGGGATGGTATCTTCGGAGGCGAGGAAGAAGTCGATCGCGCATTTCAACGCGCCTGGGTCTCCCGATTTTGCGTTCTTGTTGTCGACACGCGCGGGAGGGCTGGGTATCAACCTTGAGACTGCGGATACTGTTATCATCTTCGATGTGAGTAGCTTTCTCGTAATGTCTTGACGTGCGGTGTCGTCTCGCTGTCGTTCGTGCGGCAGACAACATTGACATGCAGCTCGTGTGAGCCGCGTTTTTCCCTTTTTTCTCCCTGCCGAAGATTCCCTGCGATACTTACTCCGATGCCGTTCCGTGTCTTTAGAGCGATTGGAACCCGCAGAACGACCTCCAGGCGATGGCACGTGCACATCGTATCGGCCAAAAGTCGCATGTGAGTGTGTACCGGTTCGTGAGCAAGGACACGATGGAGGAGGACGTTCTCGAGCGTGCTAAGAAGAAGATGGTGCTCGAGTATGCTAGTAAGTGTGGTTTCGAGTTTCGAGTTCCCCGCGTGGCCCCGCGCGTGGAATGTGTTGGATGGATGACACTGATCGGTTGATCCGACACCGTATCGTTTTACAGTTATTAACCAGATGGACACGACGCAAGCGCACCTTAGCTCCAAGGCCCCCACCACGACCAAGGAGAATTCGAAGACGACCGATCTGAGCAAGGACGAGTTGCACGCTGTCCTCAAGTACGGCGCACAGAGGATGTACGTTATACTTTCTTGCTTTTGTTGATGGGTTTCTCCGTCCCGCCGTTTTCCGCGTGTATCGATGGACGTATTTGGCTGATCTCTCCTTTTCCCTTTCCCTCTTCCCCTTGGCACCTACCCACCTACCCACCACCCCTGTAGCTTTGACAAGGATGACAGTCAGCAGAACCAGAAGCTGGATGAGATGGATCTGGACGATATCCTCAACCGGGCGGAGCACCACGAGACGATGGCGGCCAACAATGACGGGACGTCCCTCGGAGGTGAAGGCTTCCTCGCGCAGTTCGCGAACGTGAGTGACGTGAAGAACGATATGAACTGGGAGGACATCATCCCTCTTGAGGAGCGTCAGAAGTTTGAGCAGGATGAGGAGAGGCGCAAGGCGGATGAGTTAGCCGCGCAGGAAAGGGAAGCTAAGGACCGGAAGCGTTCCCACGCGCCTGTTTCGTACGAGGGCATGGACGTGGAGGTGCCTGCGCCTGCCCCCGCACCCAAGAAGCCGAAACATCCTGCCCCTCAGCGGAAGACTGCCAGCCAGAAAGCCATGGAGTTGAAGGAGCGGGACGTACGGGTGCTGATTCGCAGTCTGCAGCGGTGGGGAGACATCCGCCAGCGATATGATGTTATCGTGAGTTTTCCCTTGTGGCCTGATTTTCTGCGTTTCATAGGTTTTTCCATTGTTGACGTCTCCCGAATCGTGGGTAAAGGTCGCCGAGGCTAAGCTGCAAGACAAGAACAGGGGCATGATCATCGATACTGCGGACGACATTATCGAACTGTGTGCCCGTGCGGTCGACGACAACAATGCGGAGAAACGTGCTCGCATCGCGGCGGGTGAGACGCTGACGAACGCACAGAAGAGCAAGGCAGTCCTCGTGCAGTACAACAATGTTGGGAACATCAACGCGGAGACCGTGCTTTCTCGGCATCGTGACCTCCAGGTCCTCTTCAGGTATCTCAGCGACATCGACGATGTCTACCAGTGGCACATCCCTATTGACAACATTCGGCCGACGCTGAACTGGTCGGGGCGGTGGGGGCATCATGAGGATGCGATGTTGCTCGTCGGAGCGTACTTGTATGGCTTTGGCAACTGGGAGGCCATGGCCAAGGACCCTAAGCTCGGTCTCGAGGGCAAGTTCTTCCTTGAGGAGGGCAAGAAAGGCGAAGACGCCTCAACAAAGCCGATACCCAACGCCATCCACCTGGTCAGACGAGGCGACTATCTGCTTGGTATACTTCGTGAGCATGACGAAAAGATACGAGCCATCGAGAGCACGCTGCAGCGGAAGTCGAGTGGTGGCGGGTACAAGACCTCGTTATCTCCACCGCCACCTGTGGCTTCGACATCGTATAATGTCGTGAGGCGAAGGGCGGAGAGCGAGGCCGTTGCGTCTATCGACGAGGGTAGTACTAAGAAGCGGAAGAGAAGGCCTACGCCGACGTTTACGGACTCGTCGTCTTCGGATGAGTGGTGAGTAAAACTCAGCCGCTGTGTTACTACGTTAGCTGACTGGATCAACTGCAGCCCATCCATGGACGAAGCTGCGACCAAGGAGGAGTTGAGACCGGTCAAGAAGCAGCTGGTGAGTGACATCGTAGTTGGAGCTGGTGCATTGTCTGATCACTGCGTACAGAAAAACCTGAAGCTCTCGGGTGGCGATATGCCTCGAGACGAGAAGGTCGCCATATTGAAGGAGTCTCTGGCAGCCATTGGCAAGAGAATAGAGGCCGTGCTGCAGGAGAAGGCACAGAAAGGGGAAGATACCAAGAGATGGAAGCGACATCTATGGACGTTCGTCACTCTGTTCTGGCCGAAGAAAGTCAAAGCCGCGAAACTCGAGGAGCTTCATACGAAGATGGTCACAAAGGAGAAGGAGAGCTCAAGCGCTCCTCGGGCTGGCTCGAGTGAGGTGTCTTCTGTGGCGAAGAAGCCACGGTTGAGCTCAACGGCTCCGTCAAGACCAAATGGGTCATCCTCCTCATCGCATGTGAATGGCAAATATCGGTGACCGTCAATTATAGGGCCGTCGCTGGAAGTTTTGGGTGTTTTCTTGTACGATATGTTTGGCAACGTGGGGAACTCTTTTGCTGTTGTATCATTCCCGCTTGTGTGCTACGTATGTGGCCAGTTTTACCAGAGGGTTTGTGGTTCGATTATGCTGAAACATCGATTCGCTCTGTATGCGTTTTATATACTCACTTTCTTATGTCTCTAGTTTTTACCGCTAGTCATGTTGCTTCTTCATTACGACCGTTTCTACTTACTCTTGCATTATATTGTCCTTTGCTCCTGCGCACATACAATTGATTATTTTCACTTTGCTCACTCATACTCTGGGACGTAACACAGATCTCAACGATGCCAGGCTGCGAGCGAAGTGATGCATATGGATGGCTTGTCCTTATCCCGTTGGAACGGCTCCGTGTCTCTACGAAGAATCGTAGCCTGTCCCATACTTGTAAGTTCTGCTATCTCAAAGTCATGTTTGAAGTAAGTATCAGAAGACTATACTGCACCTTTATCTTTGGACTTGTGCTTGAGCCGTATGCAATCGCCATGCTCTTCGTAGTGAAGGCACACAACAGTCGGGCTATGAGGTACGTGTTAGTGAGTGGGCATGGAAGTTGTTGGTGTCGCAGAGATCAGTGGGAAAACTTCTTTTGTAATGCATACCAATCGATTCGCCGTCCTCGTCTGGCTCTTGCACAGCTAACAGGATGCCCACGCTTGGTTCGGTTTCGCCACGGGTCTGACACATTGCTGCGATATAGTGAGTTGTGCTCTCCTGTAAAACGCCTCATCACTGACCACAGAACTCTCCCAGCGTATGCTCAAGAATCTCGTGAACATCTGGATCCGGATCCGCTAGTATCGCCTCGCCTACGGTCTTTGCTAACATCATTCTCGTGATGTATTCCCCTGAGCCTGCAATTTTCAGTGATCATCGACCAGTGTCCGTCAGTCATTTCTTACTCTGAGGCAGAGGCAGAGAGTGTGAATGTACACACCAGATATGCTACATGCGACGCCTCTACCGGCCACCTGTTGTGCCCAACAGCCTGCTCCGACCATTGCAGCCTGAGTACAACCGGAAGTGAGGCTGAGCTAACGTTCCATTGTGCCGGGGCTGATATACTCACGCACTTCTCCGATACGACCAGGGGGCTTCAAAAGTAACCCGCCGCTAGAACAAATCCGACGTAACACGTTCAGCTTCAAGTTATTCATACAGTCTGTCTGTGGAAAATCATACCTAGAAACTCCAGCAGCCAATCCTCCGGAGCTTTCGAGTGCAACGGCACCCACGGTATCCTGTCTATCACGCAGGCTTTCTCTGCCGATGACAGTGTCCCTTTCATGGGCTTTCGCAGCGGAATCAAATCGATCCCTCCATTCCTTCCACTCGTTCTGGGCACGGGGAGACTTCATCGTCTCTGGATCCACACAAGCGACTTGATGTCCTTCTGCAAACACCCTTGCGCCCTCAGATACTAACAGTCTTGTCATGCGTTAAGTTCCACCGTGGTCAAAAGATTAGAGTAGACGTACATAGGTGGGATTCGGCCTAACGGATCAGGCTGTTTTGAGTGTTTTAAAACTGCTAGGGCTGCTTGGATGGGGTTCTTCACACCTGGAGAGCCGGCTCAGTATGTGTTGTAAGTATTATTGCGGGGTAGAAGCTGTACCTGGTACGGCTCCCACAGCGCCGTAATCCATTGTTAGTCCGTCCATGATGGAAGCGTCGCATTCGACGGTACCATCAAAGGTCAGATTTGACCCGTGTCCTAAAATACAGCGTCAGTATGTTAGTCTGTTACTAGTTACGAGGTTACAAAGGCTGCTTCACGAGCCCATGTGAGATGAGTCCTCATAGAAGTATATGGATGAAGAGAATGTGAGTGGGCTTGTTCATACCTGCGTTCAGACAAGGATCGTCTTCCAATACCATGATAGCCTTTTCAACAACGTTCAAAGCCGTTTCGCTGGCATCCAATCTTACTCTCACATGCGTAACTGCCCTGCAACGTAGTACAAGACATAAGCTCGCGATGTGCAACTTGAAGTTCAGATGATCCTGTAGCAAGTTTACCGAGTTAGACAGCGCCTTATCTCTATTTCCGAGTCCTTGGATTTACTGTGGAACCCAGCTCCTCCGTGAACCGCGATGAGTGTAAATTTAGGCTTGGCTTGGTCTTGCATTCCTAGTGAGCCTAGTTGGGAGATGGTGGCCAGAATGCGCCGCCAAACAGGAACACACAACGCGTCTTCGCTTCAATGAGCTCGAGCGCTTCCCAAATGCGTTTCTTGAAATCGGACAGCCAAGTCCCGTAGATTCTGATATCAAAGGTAAGCTACTTATTATTCTTGAGGAGTGTTAATAAAAACTGATTCTTCGAAAATGAACGATTAGCAAGGTGTCTCTCTCACATGAGCTTGAACATCGGGCAGGGCCAAGGCTATGAGAACTATTTTGGGCCGGCCTCAGAACCCGTTGACATCGCCCAGTTTCTCCGCTCTACAGCCGAATTTCAACAGGGTTCGAGTTCAGCAGGAACCTCACTAGAGAACGATAAAGCTAGAAAAATCCAGGCTGAATGGGCAGCGATCCAGGAAGAGACACGGTCCCAAATAGAGACTGAATGTAGGTACGTTCTTTTATCCTTCCCCATTTCAACACAAAGTATCGAAAACGATAAATTATTGACAGTGTCGATGCGCTAAGGGATCAGCTACATGCTGTAACTCAAAACCCAAGACTGACGGCACATGTTACCCAGTCGTATCAGGATGGCGTACATACAATACTAGAACATGCTTCGAACACTAGCAAGAGAAAGCGTAAAAGAACGGCTTTGCAGGAGGCCTACATAAACAGTCCCGATGTACAAGCTCTGCAAGAGCAGTTGGATAACGTCCCATTGGAGAGTTGGCCGTGAGTGTGCTGTTGGAACGCTGAATATTACGAGTTGATATTTTGTGATTAGCTTGACCATGAACTCTGCTGTGTTCATTCGTCCACCGAAGCAGGCGGATCATAACACGTTGACTGAAACAGTATGTTTTACCTGACAGTTTACGCATACCCCGTAGGACTGACAGCAATACTTAGAAAGCGCTAGCCTTCGGAGGCGAATCGGACGAGAAACACCAAGCCCTCGTCTTCGCTACAGTCTACAATACATTGTCCTGGGGTCATCGGCTAGTAAGCCGTTCCTCTCAGCATGTGTTATTATCGTCGCAGAGCTTGGGCGATCTGTTCGACTCAATCCCGTGCACTTCGAATGAACTGCCTGAAGAAGTCGTTAACGGAGATGGGACTACGAGCTGGAAGGAGCCTGCCAAGCGCGAAAGTACTGGTGCAGTCATCTGTATAGAGGGTGTGGCGTACGGCGATGGTCAATCCGAAAAGGATTATTCAGAGTAAGTGAAGTTATTCTCAGTGTGGCTGGTGCGTTACTGAGCTGCAATGAACCTTCTTTTAGTAAACTTGTAGAACATATCAAGTCATTACCAAGGATGAGTGTTCCGAAAGTTACGAAAGGGTCTGTCATGCATGACACCGCTCTAGTTTCTCTCCCCATCCGACTACACAAACCATATTGGCTTCTTCATGCTGGTGATTGTGAACACTATATTGTGTTCGAACACATACGGTACGTCTTAACAGCTCCATCTGCATGCTGACTGGCTGATTTCTTGTGATAGACTGCACCACAGCACTGACCCGCCGATATCGAAGTTTCCGCTCACAACTCAAATGACTCCACCTCTCCTGGACACATGTCGAGCATGCAGTAAAGCTCCGGCTGTTTATGCTGTCTGCCGTGACATACGTCTCGGGGAGAGCCCGTTCGTGATCTGCGCGCCTTGTTGGAGATGGATGGGGAATCCACGACCAGAAGATGTGCACAAGGTCTCAGTAGTTCCTCTACCGAAACATGAACTAGGATGGGGAGGTTGAATTGTAGATACTACTAACCCGAGTCGCAGAAGGCCTTGCATGGCATGGAACTCTACGTGCTCGGACTCATGGAGATAGTGGTAGAGCCTTGGTAATATCCCCGTAGAAGTACTTACGAAACTTGTATCGGACGAGAGCAATTGCAACGCTCACCAACTTCGACTCAATTTATTCGACTGACTTTTGTCCGCTGCGTCGGCCGACTCGTACGACGTTATGCACAAGCGACTGATTACCCCGCCCTACACCGGCACCGGGTCTGGGGTTAGCCGGACGCTATAATGCGGGGTACAACGGCACGAGTCGAGGTTTAAAAGCGACGAGCTCGACGTTCGTCGCAACGAGGAGCTGACATTCGCCGTTGCACGCCCAGATGCTGTCTACAGTTCGTTCGGCCGCACCACGGACCCTGCGCTCAAGAGCCATCCTTCCGCGCCTTTACACTCGTGCCGCTATCCCTATCGCGAAATCATCCTTGATTAATCGCAAGGTCTTTGCTCCAGCTCATCTACCTCAACTGGGAGTTCGCGCCATGTCTCACACCGCCGAGAGTGCAGTTCGTCCTGAACCCGACCAGGTCCTTCAAGACATTGCCGACTACGTACACAACTACAAAATCGACTCGGAACTCGCGTTCGAGACAGCTAGACTATGCTTGATTGACACCATCGGTTGTGGCTTGGAAGGGCTTAGGTTCGAGGCGTGTGCAAGGTTGATGGGTCCTGTAGTTGAAGGCACAGTTGTTCCTAATGGTACGAACCCGGTCTCCCCTTGTGGACAATAACTGACGGAGTCGTGCAGGCACAAAGGTCCCTGGGACGAATTACCAGGTTGACCCCGTTCGAGGCGCTTTCAACATCGGCACGCAGATTCGTTGGCTCGATTTCAATGACTGCTGGCTCGCTGCGGAATGGGGGCACCCCTCCGATAACCTCGGTGCTATTCTTGCCGTCGCAGACCACCTTGCACGGCAGGGTCAACCCCTGACCGTCCGTGATGTCCTAGAAGGCATGATCAAGGCCCACGAGATCCAGGGACAGCTCGCTCTGCTGAACTCTTTCAACCGGGTCGGCCTTGACCACGTCGTACTTGTGAAGGTGGCCAGTACGGCTGTTGTCTCAAAACTGCTGTAAGTTCGTACTGTTAGGATCCGTGAACAAAGGCTGAGAGATTGCCCACAGCGGTTTGGATCGAGCCCAGACTATCGATGCTATCTCCCAGGCCTGGGTAGATGGCCAATCTTTACGAACTTACCGTCATGCGCCCAACACTGGTTCGCGCAAGTCATGGGCGGCCGGTGACGCCTGCTCGCGTGCAGTCAACCTGGCTTACCTTGTCAAGAAAGGTGAGCAGGGTTTGCCATCGGTTCTCACTGCGAAAACATGGGGCTTCTACGATGTCCTGTTCAAGGTTCGTCACAATTTGTATTGTTAACCATAGTTTTGAAAAACTTAAAAATTTCTTCCTTCTCTTCTATCATGGGATAGAACAAGCCCTTCGAGTTTGCCATGCCTTACACGTCATACATCATGGAGAATGTACTATTCAAGATTTCCTACCCTGCGGAGTTCCACGCGCAGACCGCCGTGGAAGCAGCTCATATCATCCATGCGAAGCTGAAGAGTTTGGGCAAGAGCTCAGATGACATTAAGAGCATCCGTATCCGTACGCAAGAGGCTGCAATGAGAATTATCAACAAGAAGGGCCCTCTGGACAACTTTGCCGATCGGGAGTGAGTAAACTCATTGTCTTTTACGTTTGCGGGGCGTGAGGCTCATGCACACACCTCACAGCCACGATATCAACTACATGGTTGCTTACCCACTCATCTTCGGCGAGCTTACGTCGAACTCTTACACCGATGCTGCTGCCGCTGATCCCCGTATCGATGCTCTTCGCGCTAAGATCACCTGTGTCGAGGAGAAGACATACAGCGTCGATTATCATGAGCCCTCGAAGCGGTCCATCTCCAACGCACTCACCGTTGAATTGAACGACGGGACTGTGCTCGATGAAGTTGAGGTCGAGTACCCTGTTGGTCACAAACGCAGGAGAGCCGAAGGTACCCCGTTGCTCCTCGCGAAGTTCAGGAACCACATCGCCCCTCATTTCGACGAGGCGCACCAGAAGAAGTAAGCCTTGTTCGCTTCCCAACCTATAATCATACTGAATTGCGTCTTCTAGGATCCTGGACATTGTGAACGACTCGGCTTCGCTCTCGAAGTTGCCGGTTGATAAGTTCACGGACCTCTTCGTGAAGCCCTGAAGCTTCTTACCGGAGTATCGTCATCCGTACCTTCGTCACTCCTAAATGTGCAATATCATAACGATCTAAATGGTGATGAGCTTACTCAGAAAAGTAAAGAAATGAACGTTTTGACGTGCTAGTGGTACACCACCTGAGTCCACACAACATCCGAACGCCACCGATATAGGAAAGTGCAAGGTTAGCCTTCATTCACACCTCAATACTCTTATGTCAGATCGCCGTTCCGTCCCTGTTTCGACCAACAGAACAAAAGGAAGGTTCTTCTCCGTCTCGAAAGTGGTGAATATTTCTATCACGGTGGGTGCCGCAAGTACCTTTTACACGCGGAACGGAACTGCGTTGCACAGGGTCGCAGCTCACAAACCTTATTTGCGCACCGCCAGGGGCGCCCAGCGAATCATAGGCAGTGCCACAGACAAGCCGCAACTCGGCCAGATGGAATATCGGAGGCAGCGCTGACTTTACTCCTATTGTAAGCGTGCCTTCACTCTCATGGAGCAAGAATCTGAGGAATGGATGGCCTCAAGACCGAAGCGCAGCATGAGATTGTGGAAAATAAGGCAACGATCACGAAGGTCCTTGTTTCGAACAGTACGCCTCCTACACAGCATCTTGTGCGAAAATAACACTAAAATACTGACACCGTTCAATGTACAGTTAAGACGTAATACGTTGGACACTATCTGTGTGCGTATCGATGGGACGATAGACTCAATGGGACTACTTCCATATCTGCGAATACACACCCCTCACGATATCGGTACATGCATTTATCAGAGATCCTTCTCGGAGCTGCCGCCCTGCTACTAGTATCAACGTGGATTCCGAATGAAACGTGCAAGGAGTATGGCGGCGCGGCGGCCAATGTGAGTCAGGACATACTATTCCACTTCATCAGGGGACGTGCATAATTTCAGCTTTCTCAGCATTAGTGCAGCTGACGGGGATACTTGGGATCCCATATCATAGTGCGCTGCGGACATGTGAGAGCTGGTGCTATGGTACTTCTCAGGTGGCCACAATCTCCGCAGGTCTTGGAATTTCCCCTTCTAGTTTGTCTACCAAGTGATTGAATTCTACGGTTTAGAACTTTAGACTGACGCCACCTCATAGATCGCTGCATCATCATGAAGGTAAGGCTGATAGTGAGCAACAAGGTTTGTCTTGGCCACCTCGTGTCTTCTGTTGGATACACCTACGGACGCGATGAAGCTTGGGCGGAGAGAAGGGCCTCCACAGGACGGTGCAAAGTTGCTCTATTGTTGGCTACGATTTCGAAGACACCGCTGTGGGGAACGGGAACGGACCCCCGAAGTGTATTCTGCCAGTGCGGTGTGACGGAAACGATGCGCTTCGCTTCCCGAGAATCGAGTGGGCCCCAAACTTCCACTGACAGTTTATGACTGACCTTGATGCCCGCTGGGGATGCAGGACACCAGAACAAAACAGTATGGTTCCGCGACTCGGAGTTGCCCAGCATTGCGATCAACACGGTAGGGTTACGACGCATGGTAGCCTGCACAAGGGTGGATAAGCTGACATATATCATCGAGTACGTACACTATTGTCCCGGGTTCGCACCATCAATTACAAGGGCGTCATTGCCAGTGCCAGCAGGCATTTTTTGCGACTCCTCAGTCGTCTTGCAAGGGGGAGTGTGGTACTAATGACAGTTCCTTTACTTAGCACTTTGCTAGCCTGCTCCTATGAGTGGGACCCACACGGACTGGCCATGACGACGGTCACGGTGGGAGCAGATTGATATTGAACCAAGAAGACGCCACATACTACCGCTCTCCCGGGGCTCTCATACAGCAGTTCAGCTGGCTTTACCTATACCACGGAAAACCTACCGTCAGCTTCTTTCTCTAATGTTATGCACCTGTGCTCGGGATGCAGATCATTGTACGGGGCTACAATCCAAGCCGGGATTGCCTAGATCAAAGCTAACCACAGCCTCCGGTTGATCCTCTGGATGTCATTGCTGCCAGACACGGGTACCTACGAGTCGACGTACTTATTATCACTGCCATAGGATTGTTCGCCTTTCGTTTACACCGTGACAAAAAGGCTATCTAAACGTGCTAAGCGAGCCCGCGACGCTTTAGACTTCACGAAGGATCGATACAAACCTCAAATTTGGCGAACCGACATCAAAGAGCTGCCTGAGCCGTTGACCTGGTAGGAGCACCCGACTCCGAACCGCTGTGTTAGACTGAAGTCCGCTCTGCGTTCAATTATCAAGTTCAATCCGGCAATACCACTTACCGTGGGCCCTCATACATACTATATTGGCGGATTCTGTTGGTATCCGATTTAATCTTGTATTCGTACGGGAAAGCCATCGTTATACTGACACTAGGGCTGCTCCAAATTCCTGCCAATAGTGATGGAACATATGAAGGAACAGTTGTGTCCGGTATTCAACTCCGCCTCTCCGCCCTCTCACTTGATGCGCCAAAGTTACAGCCAACCCTTAGCCCCGTTATGTCCGCGCTGTTTTGCTTCCGCGAGAATGTTGCTTAAAGGTATCGTCCCGATCTGTTTTACCGATCGACCTCTTGAAGATGGGACTCCAGGAGAAACTAGACTTTTTCGAAACCCCAGCTGATCTTAAAACAAATAGTTATTTGCTATGGTAACATCGGAAGGTGCTCTACTAAACGCATGTAAGGACTGAGAGACAGGAAAGCGGCAGCGTCGTACAGTACTCGAATCTCTGCACAAACAAGTCGGGAGTCGTACCAAGGGTGCAGTGCAGCTGGGGCGTGTTGAGGGCCAACGAACCATCGCTATTGGTCGATTTTAATGCTGACAAACACCCGAAGTTGCCGTTCCGGTAATCAAACAAGCTCTACATGCATCTCAGTACGTCTTCGTGGACATTCGTGCGTGCAAGAAGGGGCTTGCAGCTGACACGTTGTTGCCCTCAGGCTTCTATTCTGCGCAGATAGAGCCTGCTGAAATCCAACTCGGAATCATCATATGACATGACATGGAATAGTACGCCGTCGCCAAAAGAGGCAAGCTGAAGGTCGAGGATAAGAAGCCATTACAGGCTAGGTCAAGTTTGATCAATCTGTTGGGGGCCACTCAGGGGAGAGGACTTACAGTCATCGGGGGCCGGAACCACACGCATGATAAGTAATCTCATGACGCTCGTAGTACGGCGATATGATGATACCCTGGCGTGTTACAGGAGACCATTATACTTGACAGAACAAAACCAATATCTCTTCTGAGTAGCACAAGGAGCCGGGACGACGATCTAAAGCGCCTGCGTAAGTGTCTTGCGTTGCTCCGGTCGTAAACTATCGGATACATCAAGACCCCCAGCGCGTGCCCCATGCTGAGATGGAAGTGTAAACGTTTATGAGCCTAATGGAGATCTCCGGTGCAAAACTGTGATGATGATGATGAGGTGCGTAGCCACCATAATAATATCTTCGCCGCGGCCAGTCACTACAACTTGGTAGTTACTAGGGTGCGAGGCTCCAATATTATGTGCTGCTTTACTATTAAAATATATAACACTTTCACTGTACCAGAGTTAGGGGTGTTCAGGAGCCCCGTAAATAAGAGAAACCCATTCATAGCTATTTACGTCGCAGTGAGCCTAATCTCCCTGAGGCAGAGTAGACAAGTTCAACCTTTGGGGCTCAGGATCTCGTGTCTGAGTGAGCCAAGTAAATCCGTCGATAGAATCACAAGCGCCTGCGTGGGAAGGAGCGCTGTTACGGCTGTCTCTGCACAAGTCTGCAATCGCGAATATCGACAATAGCCTCGGTACACCGTCGTTGATGCAATCCGTCTACGTAAGTAACCATGTCATCAACTTGGGGATGCCAATTGTTCCTCTTTGATAATCCCAGAGCGCACTGGCAGGCCGCAGAGCGGCCTCCCTCAGCCTCGCAGGGCGAGTCACATTGGGCGTACTCGGAGTCGGAAGGTGGAAAAGGTTCTTTCTCTTGCTGCTATATTAATCCTCCTCAAATAAGCTTTTCGCCCTCAGATATCTTGTAGCATGCGGCGGACGAGTCTAATGGAGTTTCTCCAAACGTTTGATGCGACCGGAAAATCTCGGGCTTAGAGGAAGATCTGTGAACGGCCCTCGAAGAGGGTTGCTTATATCCTAATGAAGTTAGGTTCGAAACTGCAAAAGCATGGCATGCTCTCGTGGGACAACGTAAGACAGGAAGACTCAGTCTAAACATTATTTTACCAATTATCGACTTCTGGTGAGCGCTGCAAGTCGTTTCGGAGTCCCTTTTGCTGACGAGCCTTCCTTTCCCATGCACACCTATACTCAGGGCTGACGCCGCACGAGACTCGAGGTACTGTAGTCATGAGATATTCTCATAGTTCTGTCACTTCGGCGGCTTTATAGAACTCCGGATATGCAGTTCTCCACTGTCCCAGCTCGCGCTCGGCCGTTGCCTCAATCTAAGCACACCTGGGATTGTCCAATACTTGGTGCGAAGTATTAATTCGCCATTTTTGTGATTAAAGTGGATCTTCATATATGAGAGATTCGTCGCCCGATAATTCGCTGATCCGCACACAGCACTACTGGTGTCTATTAAACCCTCAACAGTCAAGTCACCAACTCTCGAATCCCCCCGCTCGTCCAGTGGCCTACCTTCTCTGAACCTTTCCCGTAAGCATGGCAGAGAGTGCACACTACCTCTAGTAAGTATCCCATAAGCGTCATGTGCATTGCCGATTGCTGATACTATGCAGTGGCCAAGACCATCTTCAGCATGGCTACTCTGATACGTATTACGACTCAGCACTTCCTCAGAGCAGCTCCCTATCGATGGCGGCGTATTACCAACCTGAACAGTCTCAGCGGAAGCGCCCGAAGTACACCCGAAGTAAGACTGGATGTATGACTTGTCGTCAGAAGAAAGTTAAGGTGTGTCTCTCTCGTGCACTTTAAGAAATGTATTCCGGTCGTTGAGAGCAAACAAAGTGCGATGAAGAGAAGCCAGATTGTGCTAGATGCCGAGCAGGTGGCAGAGATGTAGGTTTTCCTTGAGAATAGCGTTATCACCACTAACATACGCAATAAAGTGTGTGTGGCCGGATGGTGGGACTACACGCAAGCGCACAACACGCCGTGATACGCGAGCCTCGCATTCACACTCACCCTCTATCGATGTGACACAAGCTCCCACCGGGGGCTCAGCCAGTCCCTCCATCGCATCCACTCCCCCTTCCCGGCTGAAGGCAGAACCCGTCGACTTTCCATTACCCCAAGCAACGCCGCACTCTGTATCCACTGGGTAAGTAACCTCGTCACAGCAGTTTCTCTGGGTTCTAATGGCTTTGATAGCTTGCGTTATACCACGGAGGTTGATCATTATAAGAGTCATATGTGAGATATCTGTTATCATAATACATCGGAAGCAGTTACTCATTGCTTGCGATTATTCCTCAGAGTTCCGGATGACCGAGAGTACACAGAATCTCGTCAATCACCCTCCGCTGCAGCGCCCATAGCCAACACTTTGCAGTACCATGTACGCGAACATACTTCGACCTCGCAGTCATATTCTCAGGCTACTCCCTCGGAGCACTATGCCCAATCGGTCTCGTACACGCATAACCAAACACCACTTTACCAATACCCCGAGGCGCACTTGGTCAAGCCCGAGAACGACGAAGGCTGGCAAGCTGCCATGTCACAGCATGTAGATCCCATTCATCCGTTTGCCGTGAGTAGTTTCATATTCGCATTCTCGTTCTTTCTCAAACAATGACAATAGTTCCCTACAATGCAGGCATATTATGCGGCATCGCGCGAATTCACACTGCCGGTTGCAGCACAGGCTCCACATGGGCACCTGGTGTATCCATACATGAAGTACCACTGAGCTCTGACGGACTTACCACCTGTTTTCTTCATCTGTCACTCCATGTTCACATCCCATTCGCTTCACCTTCTCTCAAGTAGTACTTCTCGTCGTACCATCATTTGCACCTCTTTCGCACTGCTATCGCTTACGCTGCACATCACGCATGTACCATATAGACTCTATCGTTTGGACTTTCGCATTTTCTGGTATGGTATTCATACACATCGCTAATTATCTCAGAACATTACGTCACTTTAACTACACTGTATATAAATCATCATTACTCGACCTCCATTTGACATCCTAGATACGATAGACCACCAACATGGTGTAATTCGGTATATTGGCCTACTATGGGTAGTAGGTCTGCAGTTTGGAGAATGAACGGTGGTGAAATGGTAGACGGTGGACGGCTCCTATCGATTGCTGAACTGAAACCTGCGGTGTCCCGCGACCGTGGAATTGGAGTTTATGGACACTCCTGAGACAGGAGAATGTGGCACCATGACGGTAACGTATCGCGCCGCGCAGTCGTCGCCATGAACCTGTTGTCGTGAATACCTTTCCTGCTCCGCCACTGCAGGCCTAATAGAAACCTCCAGTATGAGGGGAAAGTACTAATCACGATGGAGAACTCCCTCTAGAGTGTTTGAAGCATGAGCACAGTCACCAGGCTTGTCGGACCGACTCGGATGTGCACAGCGGGAACGCTCATACTAAACATAACCCCCTATTCACGATGTGACTGAACCAAACAATACATGAGCGTATTTCCTTTGATATCGTTGGACTGCAGTGCTTACAGAAAACTCAGGTCGATCGTCGACGTATGCCGCAGTCCCATGGACAGCCTAAGCTTGCTCCGACGTCCATCGGTATGACGGGAGAATCAACCCTCCAAATGAACAGAATGGACGGCTGGAAGAATGTGAATGAGAAATATAAATTTTTGAGGCCATGATTGTAGATGATGCCGAGGGCGATGCAAGGGCAGTAGGTTTTTCTCACCGAATGCTCTCTCGTGTACTGCGGATCGCTGAGCAGTGGCCTCTGCGGTACTCCTGTGCGGCCGACGGATGTGACTGCCCAATCGAGACAACATGGTCCTCCTCAATGAGCGAATGTTCCGTGAGCTCCTTCTCAGGAAGCATGATGGACAGATTCTCAGGTCCATGGAATCCCGGAACGTTGGTCTGCCATATCGAGGTGATTCTCGCACCGTTCTAGGTTCACTCGGTAACCATTCTAATACCCGACAGGTTCACCTTTGCGAACTCTTTCGTCAACTACCTTCGATTTCTTTCGAACTTTTGACCGGAATTGTATTGAGGTGGCCGCAAGGCGTACTCAGCTGGACAAGGACTGGAGTGGGGATGCCAGCGGGATGCCAGGCGTGATGCTCATTCTCATGTCGAAGAGACCGGAAGAAGGTAGGCTGTGCATAAAATGAGGGCACGTGTATGAAGGATGTGGGTTGTAAATCTTCTTTGTGTCTCGTCATGATTCATGAATATTGCTTACTCGTGAGGACTCACTGCAGGGTCTACAGACTTTGCGGACGTACCGCCAAAAACGTGGGACTTGAGAACACTATGTTTGATGATATGCTACTTTGAGGGTATGCGGACTTTGCGAGAGAAATCGATGGTGGGTTCGGCCTCTATGAGACGGTAGTAGGCGTAGCTAAAGCCAACATGAGAGATGATGATCATAAGGCTTGAGTTTGTTGCTAATATGTTGGGATACAGGTAGAAAACGTATGGTACGTACCTAGCGACAGTGAACAAACGCAATTCAATATCATAGAGGAGTGGTCATGGGCCATGGTCTTGCCAGCAATAGCATCGTACTTGGGCCTACCGGAACTTAGAGAAAAGCCGTTCACACGACATGTTGTTCACCGGGTTGATCTGTGGTCAACATTGTCCACATTGCATGGTTGACGCGGAATCAGATGCAGGGAATTCAGGTTTACGATATGCCAGACTTCCGAGTCGTGTTTGTGGTGAGTTCTTCAGGCCACGAGTGAATACCTTATGTTTGTGGGTTCGACGTAAAGATTATCTACGGCGGTCGCCGGTTTCCAGGTCTTCTTTGTATTTCGATCAGCAAAAGCAAATGGCCACAGAAACCACCAAAAGAACCATATGACGCACCTTCAGGGGCACACCGAGGGTCGTTGCTTCCTATTGCCAGTACTAAGCTTCCAGACTAGTCATACCACTTGCCTTTGTGCGTTTCGCATCAGATCACCATCTGCAGTATCGTAAGGATCGCAACATTTACTAACGCCACACGTCCGATTGCGTTAACTTTGGCTCTTTACCTTCTTAGCTGAGGGTGGTTGGGCGCACCGAGGATATGTACTGTACCCTGAGCAGCACTACAAAAGTTTAAACCTAGTGGAGGGTCGATATAGGGCCGTAACACGAGGTAGATGAGATGTTGCTTACACGGAATGGGGCGAGCTGTATCAGGGGACATCTTCGAGTCTCAGCTGCGACACTTTGAGCACCCTATCGATGCGAACAGCCAGCTGATCTACATACATATTGTTGTCTTCGGTACCTGCTACTGAAAACGCCTGCAGACAATGCAAGTGAACCGATATTAGTGCGAGAGAAAAACAACCAAAACGGGTATATAGACGGATCTGCCCATCCCTGCCAGCGAATTTGTAGTGGAACCGAACAACCAACAAAGCTTCGAGTAACGACGATGGAATTGTGATCAGACGGTTCCCGTTGTGATGTGTTGAAATGTGCTTATCGCAGCTCCATGTTCAGGGAATAATCTTTCTGGCAACGAAATGAATGGCGTATTTCCCTTGACGAGATGATGAGAGGGATTGACACAAAGATACTTTACTCACGGTTTGCAACAGACCAGGCAAGGGCTCGGGTGCGCGGAATTCATGCCCATGACCAATTGGCCACAGGAAAAACCACCTCTTCACAAGGAGTGACGGAAATGGATGCCATATTGAGACTAGCCTACCACCCTTGTCTCAAACAGTTACATAGGTCGAAGTGGTACTGAGCTTTCCGGAGCCTAGACTTTAGAGAGGGCTAGGTATCACTAGAACCGCAGCCACCCGTCACATGAACGACGTCAGAGAATTGGAGCGCCTGAGGGTGTCAGCGGGGCTCACCAAGCGATTATCGAGCTTGATAGAATCCTGTATGCGGAGCTGAGGCGGCTGTGATCTACATCCCAAAGATACCAACAAACAAACAAAGAGTACACACTGTGACACCCTTCCGCATCCCCTGCTATGCTCTCTCTCCTCCCCCCTCCTCCCTTATCTAATACCCAGCACCTACGCAATCCAATTAACTCAAACTGTTCACAAACCCCTTCACCCGCCACATCCCATCCAACTTCCACATCTATATACCGCAACCCAATCTAGTCAGCATCGAACTCGGTGATTGATTATATGTTTCTCCAAACGGAGGAAAAGACAGCGAGACAAAGAGTGAAAGAGCAAGACGGCGAGAAACGAAAGTATAGGCGAGAGAGAGACGAGAAAGAGAGACTCACCAGATCAGCGAACCCCTCCTCCCTGATCACACGCGCCACTACCATCTCCAGTTCTTCTCGCGAGAGGGTGTACAGAGATGGCTCTGAGTCTCCCGACGAAGAGCTGTGAAGGGCGGTGAGTATGTCGTCTGTTATTGACGTTGTTGAAGCGGAAGCCAAGGATGTAGGTAGTGGATTCGAGGTTGTGGAGGTAAAATCAGAAGGTAGGGGTGTTGGAAGCGAGGCGGCTGTCGATGTAGAAACTAGGGATGTCTGTAGAGATGGCAGCAGATGCTGACTTTGTTGATGAGCTTCAGCAGTAGCATCGCTAGCCTGAGCGTGGGACGTAGACAAAGCAGAACCAGGAGCGTCATTAGCATTAGCACCGTCATTAGCAGCTTGAAACGGTGATGCGCCTATGGGAGTTATAGGCGCAGGAGGCAGGTATAAACTTGTAGCAGGTAGTCCAGCGTCTGGTGTATTAGTGGTGTGGGTTTGATTTTGAGCGTGAGGGATAGAAAGTGGAAGAGGAGGCTCATTGAGCCTACCAACTACTCCTGGTCCGGATAGAGACGGCAAAGATGGTGGAGTAGTCTTGGTGATAGCATTAGTATTTTGACTAGTGTTTGTAGGTTGATGCGAATCAGTGACCGACGGGAAAGGAGAGCTAGTAGCAGCAGCAGCGAGAGGTTCATCGAGTCGAGTGCGCGAGCTTGTGAAGGTAGTAGAGGAAGCCAGTTGATACGGCCGAGCACCGACAGGCTGAGTATGGGATTGTGAGTCAAGAACCATATCCATGGACGGACGCATTCGTTTTGCCGGGACAGACCTACTGGTCGTTGACGGGACAGACACAGGGACCTCGGAGGCACGGAGTATATGCACATCCATTGGAGTAGCCTTAGTCGACGAGCCGTTAGCAGTAGCATTGCCAGAAGAAGGAGGTGCCATAGTCATGGATGTGTGCAATCTTTTCGCCGGGACGGTACTGGCACAAGTCGAAGTGGGAGCCTCTGGAGGGCGCATCCGAGAGCCAGGAGCGTTACCAGAACTAGAAGAGGGAGCCATAGTGATAGAGCGCGCAGAAAGGCCAGCGGGAGCGGGAGGTCCGTTAGCTTTGCAGGGACATACGTGCCGGATGGCGTCGATGAAGCTGGACGCGTCGGAGATTTTTTGGAAGTTTACTTGGAAACGGCGGTAGCCCTGTCGTACCCATGGAGGCGCATATAGCCAGTGTCAATTAAGACGTGTATAGTCGGCGTTGATGGAGACGCGTATAGTCAGTGTGAATTGAGGATCGGGAAAAGGAAGTGAGACATACGGGAGTGGAGTCGTTGCTGACGACTCTAGGGTGCATGTAGCGAATGCCTACCACTGCGTCGCGGTAGACGGCTTTGAGCGGAAGACCGTGATTTGAGAAGTTGTGCGACTGAGAGTGCTGAGATGTCGATGGGGAGAACGAGAGTAGATCGACGTCCTCCTGCCATGATCATATGTTTTATAGATACTTTACGCGCATATAGCCAGTGATGCCACTCACGAACACGACCTCCCTCTGATCAACATCCATAGCATCCACCTGCCCACCCTGGTTCAAAAACCACAGCACTCTCACTCGGTAAGCCTCCGATTCTCCGCTTGTCGAGTTCTTCTTGATGTCGAGGACGAGCTGCATGACCGGATTGGTGAAGTGTTGCCATTCGACGTCCGCTTCAGATGAGCGATTGGATGGAGAGGGGTATGCGCGGGAGTATTTTGTGAGAGTATACGTTGCAGTGGAGGTCGTTGAGAGCGACATTGTCTGCGTGATCGTCGTTGGCGTCGTCGTTGGCCAAGCCAGATACCGTGACGTGACGATCAAGTCAATGCGCGTGTCACAGCTCTTCTCGAATTGCCCAATGGGGAAGTTGTGTGACAGTACGCCTTAATCCGATCATTTCTCTCCTCGCCGTCTTCTATCGCTCCGTCTCTCATCGCATTTTGAAGCACAACTCCCATTGCGAGCTAGAAGCTAGAAATCAGAATATGCATGGGACATGTCGTAAACTCTGCTTGCAGCGCTCGGCAAGTGGGTAGGGCTGGAGAGGCTTGACGTCACCCATGGTGATATGTTTCCCGTATGTATATTTCTATCCACTTGTCCACTCTCACTCTCGTTCGCACTATCCAACCGTAAGATACATTCAGTGTATTGCTAGCAACATCCTACTCGCTCTGTTTAGCGTCGAGAAAAATGCCTCTCCTCCCTAGTCTTCGTCTCCCATCTACCCTCCGCACATCCGCATCCACCCTTGCTGCTCGCCCCTTCTCCTCCACCCCAAACATACAAATCTACCCACCCCTTCTCTTTCCTTCCGTCCAACTCGCTCTCTTCCAAACCTCGCACTACAGGTCTCACAGAAATTCGCGGGCCATATTACGCCCCAGTCACCCAAACATACCTTGACGAGCTTCTCAGCGACTGGGGCGAGTATGTCGATGGCATCAAGTTTGCTGGTGGCGCCTTCTCGTTGATGCCTAAGGAAAGGCTCCAAAGCTTGATTGATGTTGCTCATAAGCATGGTGAGCGTTGTTCGCTTCTTGAGGACGACATTAACAAAGCTAAAACGGATCGTTGTAATTCCCAGATTGTTATGTATCCACAGGCGGCTACATCGAGCGCGTCCTTGCGACCTCCCCCTCCTCCTCTCAATCCTCCAACGTCCACAAGTACTTGAAGACATGCAAGGACATCGGCTTCGACGTCCTCGAGCTCTCATCCGGCTTCCTAAGCATTCCTACCGATGATTGGGCCTTACTAGTGGAGGAAACTCGCAAGGCAGGGTTGAAGCCGAAACCCGAGGTAGGGATTCAGTGGGGAGCTGGCGGCGATGCGAGTGTGGCGGAACTTGAGAGTGCTGGCACCCGAGACCCCAAGTGGTTGATTGATAGGGCGAATGTGTTTTTGCAGGCTGGGGCGCATGTGAGTATAATTGAATGGAATACACGCTCCGAGATACTGACGCTGAATCTCATTTTTGCAGATGATCATGATAGAAAGCGAAGGTATCACGGAGAACGTGAAGTCATGGCGGACGGATGTCATTTCAGCTATCACGTCTGCCTTACCTGCCGATAAGATTATGTATGTCTCCATGCTATCCTCCGCTCCTCATCAGTAACAACTCATTCCCTCGCTCATAGGTTCGAAGCAGCAGACCCCGCCGTATTCACCTATCACATCCAAAACCAAGGTGCACGCGCCAACCTGTTTATTGATCACTCGCAAATCGTTCAGCTAGCGTGTTTGAGGAAGGGGATCTGGGGGACGGGGAGTACCTTTGGGAAGATTGTGACTTTTGGTGACGGAACCGGTACTGGAAAGGTGTAAGTAGATGGGCGATGCAAGTAGATAGGTGAGGGGAATGGGAGACGGATGGAAGATTCAGAGGAATGAATGGAAAAGGGAATGTACGATATAATTAAAGAATGAACCTATGTGATCTGTATTCTACTACTCAGCATGAAATGAATGCCAAGTTTGACCAGCGTGTGTGAAGGGGCGAGACGTTGTTCTGTCGCGGTCTCTATATCTCGTCAATTTTGTATCGCCGACTATTGGCTCACCAAAACGTTCTCCTACTGTTTTCACGAGTATGTCTCACCTCATCTTGGATGCATAATGTTGCGTACATTTATTTTAAACAACTGCAGATCTTTCCAAGCCTTAGTAATACAAATCTTAAGTCATGCCCTTCTCGCACTGTCGACGTCTACTTCCATCCGTGGGCCTCGTAGTCAGCCAAAATGTCCCTCGCGGTCTCCTCAAGCGTATGGAACTTGAGACCAAGAATCCTCTTCTCCTTGTCCGTGACCCAGTGGATGTTACGCTGGCGTGGAGCATCGGGGTTGCCCTTAGGGAACGGCTCCTTGTGTGATACCCACGGAGACGGGTTGATGCTGTTGTACACGTCGACTGCAAGGAAAGAAGAAGAAACATGAATGAGGAGAGATTGCTTTAGCACAAAGGTAGGCCTCAATACTCACGAACGTCCTGCCAGACAAAGTCGTCCTTTACCAGAATGATCCTCTGGTTGCTAGCAGCGGGCTTGACCAAGCTGACAGTATGCGCGTGTGCAACGTCGCGAACGTCAACCCAGCCGTTGCCGGGAGCGGTGCATGGGTCGACGTTATCAAAGGGAGGGGCGGTTGCGGCAAATTTGCCGAGAATGGTGGACCAGTACCACATGAGAGTGGTAGGGTGAATGGACTCGATGGTGGTCACCTTGTGCTTGATCGGCTATGAAATACATCGATGAGTATGCCTTCACAATAGGGATGTTTGAGAATGAAGAGTTGAATACGACATACACCGACGACCCATGGAGGCAGAAGAGAGACAATGTCCCACTTGAGGTTGGCCTTGTGCTCATCATACCACTTCCAGAGCTCTGAGAGTACAATAACGATGGTACAAGTATGAGTCGCGATATGAATAGGCAAAATCAGATGCACGCACCCTTCTCAGCCAAGGTCTTACTCGCACAGTACATATCATTCGGCAGCGCCTTCGGTCCGAGATCCTTGCAGTCCTGAACAGCTTGATCGTTCCAGTCTTCCTCAGTGTAGGATTTGGGCACAGGGGTGAAAGCCTTGATGGTGCCACACGACGAAGTATAAATGAATCGTTCGACTTTGTTTCTGTGAAATTATATCACGTAAGAACGTTGACACTATGGGATGTAAGGGAGGAGCCTTACCCGTGCTTGGCAGTCGCATTGAGGATCTCGAGGACACCAGTCACGGCAGGCTCAATCATCTCTTCCGGGGACTTTGCGTTCAGATGGACAGCAGCAGCAGCGTGGATAACGCCCTCGACATCCTGGAGAGCCTTATCCCACACGCCAGGCTACATAAACCGCAGGATAAGTCGAAATAAGACGGTAGTACGTGCCCAGGTAGACATACCACAGTCATATCGCCCACAGCCCAAATCTGCAGTTTGTCCCCATACTGCTTGTATATCTCCTTCAAGTGGTCCCCCTTGTCTGCCGTACGCACAGAAGCACGGACGTTGTAGCCTTGTTCAAGGAGGTCCCCGACGATCCAGGTAGCAATGTACCCATTGCCACCAGTGACTAGGATGGTTGCGTCTTCTTTCGTGATGGCTGGCATGCTGGTTGGTGGTGCTGGTTCTCTTCAATCTTGAGTCGAGAGATGGAGAAATCAGGAGATGAGATATGACCAGGTATATATCTTATGCAGACCCGGGTAGAAGGCGTCAGGGACAGATATCAGGTGAGAGACCTGTGCAGTGAGTACAGAGCTTATCGCGACAGCTCAGGGACGATCTGATGAGATAATACAAGACAATGAGACCGAGAGTCCGAGAATTTGCGTTCGATTACTCGAAACGGCAACTAAACGCTGTCAACACCGCTCAACGTTTTGGACGTCGCGCTCAGCATCATGGACTTCCCGACATATGGGCAGGAGGGAGTGCGAGAGATGAAATGGAAGGAATGAACGAATGGGAGTGTCATTCCTGTAAGTCCTGGTGCCGGCGTCCAAAGAGGTGATTCTGTCCGTTCGGAGAACGATACGCGCTGGCCAGTCATCCCGCAATCCGATGCATGAAGCCACCGAGCAGATAGAGCCGTGCCAGAACAAGAGGGCTAGCAGGAATCCTAGGTGAGAATGACTGATGGCCAGTATCTTCATGCCCATCTTTCGGAATGAGCGTGACATTCATTCGACGTTCCAAGGCGTGTATACTGCCCAGTCGCTTTCTCCGTATTTTCGGATCACCGTGCAGTCGGCAAACATTCCAATTCTTCGTGAGCGGCAAGTGTAGAGGGTATCGTGGAAGAACCAGCACATAGCGAATTCAACGTGACATCGGCGGCCGTCATCGTCACCGGCGTTGTTGGGGTCATGTCAGGTGTGAAAGCTATCACCGAGTCAGTGAAGTAACCTCAGCAATGATGGAAGAACAGTACTCACTTAGCATTTCCCAAGGCCTAGTGCGTTCTCTATATCGTAAAAGAAACTGTGAGTACAGTGAGAAGCATTTTTGTGCAGAGCGGTCCTGAACCTGAAGTTGATTGGCAAGTATCTGGCTTCGACGTCATCCCGTTACCATTCAAGCCTGCTATATGTCGATTCTCCGTTATGTAGATACCATAGCACATACGAGATAAGTAGTTGGCTGCAATTGAACAAAGATGATAGCGGTTGATGATGATGGTGCACCGTAAGTAGGCAGCGATCACAAGTGTCCTCCGCTTTGGGAATAGCGCCGGCGTTGTGGCGTGGAAAATCAATTGAGGCTGAAGCCAACTTGGATACTTCAAGTTCTCTGTATCCTCAACTACCTCTCCACTGGATCCCTTGAATGAAATGCCACCTTTTATGGGAGACTATAGATGCGAATAGTGCCCTAAGGCATACTGATAGATGATAGTGCGCTTAGCCCGAGCTATATGTTAGGAATAATCTGTGAGTTCTGCTATCTAATGAATCTTGTTTCGGTCTTTCGTGTTTACGGGGGCTCTCTTGACAGCTCAGCCTCATGATGAGCATAAGCATAGCTGACATACATATATAACTGCTCTCGGCGTGGACATGTTGCACAAGATACGATGCATGCCGCTACGTCAGAACGGGATGCCCTCCCAATACTAGTAGCCTTCCACGCATGACGTATCCGAAGTCACGTTTTCCACTTTCCACTCGCCGGCTGGTGCTTATTCGGCGAATGAGCGCGTGATGCGCAATCATCCTGTGGTCTTAACTTCCACGCATGCCTCGGGCGAAGATTGACGTATGGTACACATGTGCTATATACCGACCACCGGAATTCGGGGTGCGACTAAATTAACATATTAAGGACTACAGGTGCTTTGTAAACAGGTTCAATGCTAGATAACGTAGCCGAGATCGACGCGTCGCAGCTCCAGTCACGAGCACTGTGAAGCAGGACTATAAAAGTGCTGCTGACGAGGCAACAACCTTCACTCATTTCAAGCACAACTTCAGCGAATACCCTATCCTAACTCCGGATAAAGCGATGCCAGCCCTCTCAAACCCGGCTACTTCGACTGTCCTCGTTACAGGTTCTAATGGATTTATTGGTTCGTGGATTGTAGGGTACCTTCTTGATGCAGGGTATACTGTCCGTGCGGCTGTACGAACCGAAGATCGAGGTTCCCATCTGAAGGAGGTGTACAAGCGTTTCAGCAATGAAGGGAAGTTGAAGATCTGGGCGGTTGGGGAAATGACTGCTGTAAGTGGTATTGTCCGTTCTTGATACATGAACATTGAGACATACCTATGGATACTCGTGGTTAGCCCGGTGCTTGGGATGAAGCTGTAAGAGATGTAGAAGGGGTGATTCACGCAGCCGCAAGCGTGCATTTGCACGCCAAAAGTCCAGAAGAAATGATTGTACCCGCAGTAAACGGCGTCCTCGAGTTATTGGAAAGTATCAAGAAGCACGGGTGAGTACCACAGCTCCACCAAGCAAGATCTCAGCATACACGTTGTTGACCTCAGATGCTGTGATATACAGGAATAGACTCCGGCGCGTCGTATACACCTCCTCGTGTGGGGCGATTAAAGCTTTCACTTCCGTTCCGAAGACGTATTCCGAAGACGACTGGAATGATCAGGCTGTACAAGACTGCAAGGACCTCGGGGAGAAAGCTTTGCCGAATGATATGTATGCTGCAAGCAAGACCTTGGCTGAACGAGGTGAGGGCCTCCAACATGGGCTAACGGATAAACGGGAAGCTGAGTTGTATACGCTCGATATTCAGAGTTATGGAAATGGTATAGCACACATCAAAAAGAAGTAAAATGGGATCTCGTCACTCTACTCCCTCCGTTCGTATTCGGGGTGCGTAGTCCACTCTATATCTCTGCCAGCCCGAGTCCTTAATTTGCTCTCGTTCTAGCCTGTTATACATCCTGTCGCATCACTCGCATCGCTCAACACTTCCAACTTCCTCTTCTATCAGTCCACCGTTCTCGGTCAATGTGTGGCTACTGTTCCTCCATTCGACAATGTTGACCCTCTCTCCGTTCCTTCTCATGGATGGGTGGACGTGCGTGACGTTGCGCAGGGACATGTACTAGCGTTGAGCGTACCTGCGGCGGGTGGAGAGAGAATTTGTCTCGTAGCTGGAGACTTCGTGTGGCAAGATACAAGTAAGTATGGTGCTCCACTATCACCTTGATTTTATTCTCACAATTTCGTATGATCACTTTGCCCAGTCGATGCTATCAACACCGTCAACCCTTCCCCATGGACCTCGCACACGGAGCCCTTCCCTAAGGGTGTGCCCCAGGGCACACGAGTGCGCAACATACATTGGAACACGGACAAGGAGAAAAGGATATTTGGTATCAAGTTTAAATCTATGCAAGAAACTGCAAGGGACATCTTGGCGGACTATGAGGCTCACGGATGGAAGTAATGGGTGAGACCAATGAGCAAGCGCGAGATGTTCAATAATAATGTTTTCCTGTTCCATACTACTTACGATACCAATTGGGGTATTTTCGTACCGAGCAATTAGAGACATATCACGCTGTTTGAGATTTATACAGGCTGCATGTCCTCATTCACCGGTACCGCATACATGAATTCAGAATACTTGTTCTTTCTTATCTCTCCCAAGATCACGACGTTAAAGAGTAACCGGAACACATCCGATGCCAACGCCTTTCTATACACAAGGAAAGTCCATTAGCCGAATGAAATGCTACCGTGAATGATACTTACCACGACACCGTTGGAGCAACTAACGGTAGTGCCAGAGCACGCGGAGCCCGAGCCGACACCCACAACACTGATGGGGCTGCAGGTGAGGCCGAGGAGCACGTTAAGGTCGCTCAGGTCGATACCCAAGAGGCCGAGGAGAGCAGAACCTGCAGCAGAGTTTGCCTATGGAACAATATTGTTAGCTCATTGACAAGATGGTGTACAGCACCGCACTTACCGGCTCAGTGCTGCTGCAACAAGCAGTGGTGGCCCCGCCGCTGGGAGCGTCACCTCGAGCGATAGCAGCAGGTGTGGCGACCGCAAGAAGAGGGAGAGCGAGAACGGTGAAGGAGGCGAGACGAGCGAACATCTTGATTGAGGCTTGAGATAGCTGAACGACTTCGAGAGCTGTTTGCTTGAGGATTACGATGCCGACATTGGTGAACCTTTATATCTTGGGATTGAATAGCCATGCCAAACTGTGATACGTGCAACGCAGCGTCACGTTGCTGTGGAGCAAAGAGTGGTCGTAAGACTCAAATGCAGATGTGTATCACTCCACTCCCAGCGTATCTCTACAGCCTCGTCGAAACGAGGAGGCGTTGAGTGCCCATTATTGGGTGTTCGAGATAATTCCTACTAAACCTGCTAACCGCCAGGTCTCAGTGACGTCAATTGTTTTATGGACGGTACCGGCGGCATCATAAACTAAAGTGGGTGAGAACAAGTCGAACCTGATTTTAGCTAAAAACTTGCCTCAAGAGTTCGTTGTTCTTGCCATCTGTGTCACGACAAACGCTTTGTTTCATCGCCTCTTGATGAGAGCTGTAAGTCGTCCGAGTGTATACTTCGCTGCCTGGGCACGGTCATACCTCAGGAGGGAAATCTCAAAACCAGCAGATGTCATAGCAGTGAGGAACCAGCAGTCTTTCCATTGTTTCTGACACGAGGACGGAGATGAGGCGGGTTCAGTATGTTCATAATGTCTCAACGTACTCCACTTGTCAGCAGAATCTGATACACACATGATAGTGAGCTCACCAGTTTCTCTGAGAGATATGAACAGGACGGCACGATAGAAGTCTGGTAATTGCAAATATGTCGGATAGAAGGCGCGAATGACACACACGTAGACGCAGTTGCTGTATGTATCCTCCACCCTTGACGTAGTTTACGGCGCGGGAAGCTGGAACATATTCGATGGGGAACGATTCTTGAATGTCAGTGACACGTCCATGCCTGTAAGCATACTCGCGGATGGGCCACGAGTGAGCTGAGTTGTTCGGCCTGATGAGCTATGACAGCACTATTCCCAGCTGTATAGAACTCACATCATGACACCATCGCCTTCCATAGATATGAGTTCATTGTGAGTCCATGCACTAAACGTGCCCCGGACACAATTCCGCATTAAACGCGTTACCGGTGGGTCAATGATCAGTTCACTTGACATGCATATAAGGTCCTGGGTGCACATTTTTCGTTCAGCTGACCGAAGATTGACACGTCACATATCTGGAACAGACCGAAAATGAGCCATGCATGTCGTGGGCACATGCCAGTGAGGACTCGTCCGAGGTCTGTGACCATGGCTCTGGTGAGCTCACCTTACTTCATTAGTCTTCAGCGCGATATCCAGCAATGGACCGCACTACCTTATAATAATGAGATGCGAGGGGTGGCAAGAAGTGCAACAAGAGCAACCCATAAACGTTGTTAAGTGATCATGGTGGATAAGTATACAGAGAGAGGTGCCGCACGGTAGACATGCCAACGAGCGCCTAGCGATATTCGGCATGTTGCGGCGCCCGACGATATCCACGTTTGGAAGGTATAGTAGTCAAACACATAAGAAACACCGCCACAATCACAAAGCTCCCTTAAGCTTATTGAGCAGATAATGTCAGAGTACGCTTATTCAAAGCCACCACGTGCACTCAAGTAGTACATATAGGTAGCGAGGAGATCAATTTATAATGTAGTGTTGTGTCGAGTCGAGTTGAGTTGAGTCGAGTCGATCCAACTCGGAAAAACTCGACATCACGAGTTGAGCCGAGTCGAGTTGCCGAGTCG
>JAXQGN010000809.1:0-11390 GCA_037039805.1 Irpex sp. M6601 | reverse complement strand
TTTTTAGGCAACGTAGAGCGTAGAGCCGACTCTACCGGCCGGCTGCGCCGTAGAGTCTCCGGATTCGGAATGTATTGAACCTCAACGACACTGTGAGTGATTGGCGCCGATGAATACCAAAGTCGTTTCTTGGCGCTATTACGTCCGCTCGCTGACGTCCGCGCTCTTGGCCACCATATCAGCCGAAAACGAAAACGGAAAGAGAACAGCAAGTCGAGTTCAGGAACTTTGGTTTCGACGACCATTGGCACTCAAATTAATATTAATGGCTCACGACAAGGGAAGGCAACAAGGCTCTGTACGCATCCCATAGAGATTCGGGATACCCTCCCCACGGGTATATTTATGACAACGTCAAGTATCACCACATTAGTTTGTATCAATACTAAGCATTTGTACGCACACAGCACTCATATAATGCTGTATTTCACCGTCTCTCTCGTCGGAAAGAGCGCACGGTATATACAGTACAGTTCCAATAACCTCGCAGTTGAACTGTTCGTACATCAGACAGCAACCGCATCGTCTCTTTTAGGTAACCTCGCCACATCCTTACCCTTATTCCGATGCTCCCTCATCTTCTTCGACCATTCCTCATCGCCCATGGGGAGCCCCTTCTGCCCCATGATCCCAGCTGCCGCATTACTCTGCAGGGCAGAGTTGAGAAGCTCAATGATATGCCCGTTTATTGGGTCGATACTCAATGTCTAGCAAAATACCAGGTCAGTATACCTGTGAATGATGTGTTCATTCTGGCGTACGCACCTGGTGGTATCTGAGAATAGCGTCGTCAAGCTCGTCCATGAGATGATGGACCATGCCGAGAAAACCAAGAGCGATCGCGTTTAGAGGAGTGAGCTGCAGGACACGCTGATACGCCGTCTTGGCCTCAGGATATCGTCTACATCCGTTGTTTAGCTGAAATGTCAGAGTGTATAACGCATGATTCACCGACTTTAGTTTACGGAAACATGTCCCTAGGTTGACGTATAACGTGGCCCACGCTATCTCTGAGCTTTGTGTCACCTGTGCAAGGTTGATAGAAAGTTGAAACAGCTCAGCAGCCTTTTCGTATCTGCGAGTCGTGAGCTCAGTTATTCCGAAAGCTACGGTGAAACATCCTTGGTACTCACTCCCCATGGTTGAAAGCCATCACGCCTTGCTCGTTGGCGAGTAACGGATCACTGTCACACATCGTTTGCGCAGCAAATAACGCCTCATCTGCCAGAGGCAGATTTGAGAGGACTATATGCTCCATGCCAATGAATAGCAGGGGAAGATGAGATCTGGTTTAGGATTAGCATCGACCTCAATTCCGTGAGACGGCGAAGCGTACCCTGTAAACATGCGAGCACAAGTCGAGTAAGCAGTAACCGCGTGGTCGTGCTCGCCCTCCAAAGCAAATGTATGCGCAAACGCTATCCATGCAGGAGCAAACCGCGGGTCCATAAGCGAGGTTTTGCTATGCAAACTGATAAGTTACTGGAGATAATACTCGGTGAATACGACGTACCTGAAATATGTCCTAGCTTCTGACCACTTCTTGGTGGTAAGATACCAGACCCCTACAGCATACCAACTAATTGGTGATTCAGGCTCGCGTTCAACTAATTCGTGCGCGAGTATGAACAATTTGGAGTGCAGATGCGGTAAGTGATATAGACACGCTATATGCAGCGGCATCGTAGGTGCATGCACAGACACCAAACCGAGGATCCTGAAACGGTTTGAATCAACCAGCTTCGAAGAGAATTACATTAGCTCTCACCTGCTTGTGATTACGTGACAATCTGCCCACCTGAATTGGGAGTACAGGGCATCCGCGAAGCTGTAGAGCACGTCTGGGTTATCACCGAGGCCGTAATCCTCGACAAGTTTGCGGCGGGCAATAGCGTGTTCCTCGCCGTGTTTGTACTTGCGTAGTCGTGAGGTATATATCATCCTTACGAACTCAGCATCCGCGGGTGTCTGCTCCTTGTAGGCTAGCGACTGTACAAACTCCCACTCTGTAGGCTTCGCTTAGGACAGACACTACGATGTGGCATCTCACGAACCTTCGTTTGGTGTCATCATCTCTCCACTTATCAACTGCTCGAATGACTCATAGCATTTTACGTCTAGTGCAAGTGCCTCCATAAAACAGTGCTTGGCTTGGTCGCCGCGGTTCAGCTTTAGCATTAGCAATCCACGCAAATGACACATGGATGCTTCAATCTTGACATGGTGAGCATACAGAATGAGTTGCGAGGTAAGCAACACACCTTGATTCCACCATCCATGTTCGGTATGGCAGGCCCACTCCTGCCCGACCCGCGAAAAGGATTCGCCTCTCCGAGCATCTCTGTCGCCTCCGTCCACTTGCCCTGTCTTACCTGGCACTGTGCGGCCAGATATCGACATGCCACGCTCATATCGACAAGGCGAGACACTGAATCTGCTTGTTCATTGGCGATATTGAACAGCTCCCCAGGACCACCAACAGGCAAGCGAGGTTCGTGTAGAGGCTCGGAGGCGAAGAACGACAATTCTGTTTCCTTGCCCTTGCCCTTTGCATTTGTTCCGAATGGCCTGAAAGCTGCATTCGATAGACCTGCAGCTCGGGGAGGTGGTGGAGGGTTCGTGGGGAATGGACGGGTGAGGAGTCGTTCGGCACGGGAGTACTGATGAGTCTGGAAGTACGTCTGAGCAAGCCAGAATGCGTCATTTGGGTCATCTGTCCCGTATAAGAGCACTGGTAGTATAAAACGCGTAAAAACACGTACTTGTCCAACTGACGATTTTGTCTCCCCAGAAGGCAGCAGTCTCATACAGATGCTGCATCAAGGCATCGTGTCGCCAAAGCCTCATCCTATCAACCATGCCCCACTCGTACCCAGCACGCTCTTCCTCATCTTCGAGCTCTGAGTCCTGGAAAACATCGGTGGTGTCGTTCGCGAGAGGATGTCTGTTAGCCGATGCTTTGGCTCTTCGCGGGATCGCAGGGGATGAACGGAAAGGTGAAGCAGGTAGTATTGATCGATTGGGGTCCAGCGCAAATGGTATCGGGTTCGACGCTATGTGACTTGAGTTTCCTTCAGTGAGGGAGTCGACCAATGACTGAGGGCCATAGGAGAATGAGGAGCCAATTGAGTGGCGAGGCCGCGAGCTGGATGGCGTTGGCAAGTTTGGGATAGCTGGAATGGCAAAACTATGATGAGGTGGAGGAGTTTCGTCCATGATTTTACAAAGAAATGTGCAGAAAACGAGCAGGCAATGATGGAGGTCTTGGACACGCTGTGGCCAGTCACCCCAGGCGGCGTTGTTTGGATCAAAGCCTCTTGCCCAAATTGGGCGACGCCACAACGCCGTGCGCTTAACAGAAATTTTGGACGCGATCCTGCCTGTGTTACTCGTATTTGTTACTTCATTCCCATTCATCTCACGCTACGCAATCATGGCCAAGACAACGACAGAGAAACCGACAAAGGCTAAACTCATCAGTGCTGTAAAGCCGAAGGCCCCGGCGTCGAAGTCGCTGTTGCAGAAGGTGCAAAAAGTGAAAGCAACGGCAGAGGAAGCGCCAGCTCCAAGCAAAAAGGCGGAAGGAAAGCGCAAGAGTGCAGCGGTCGTATCTACAGAAGAGAGCCCCTCCCCTCCTAAGAAGTCGAAGAAGGCCTCTAAGCCCGCAACTGAGGACGATGAAACTGCGACGCAGGCAGAGAAGGGAAAGACAGAGGTGAAGAAGGGGTCTAAGGCGAGCAAGTCACAGACGAAGCCGGTGAAGAAGGGGAAAGAAGTCGTAGTAGAGGAGAGTGATGCTGAGGATTCAGAGGCAGAGGCACAGAGCTCGAAGTCGAAGAAGTCAGGAAAGTCCGCCGACAAGTCACAAAAAGCAGCTGCACCGAAAATTCGATCTTCCAAGAAGGCGGCTTCCCCTGTTGAAGAGGAAGACGATGAGGAGAGCCAGTCTGCTGAAGAGAAGGAGGACGGGTCTGACGAAGAAGAGGCTCATTTGTTTGGGTTCTCGACAGACGACGCCGACTCCTCTGACGATGAAATGAACGCGGACCCCGATCCCATTGAAGTCACGAAACTCCCCACGATAGCCAAGGACGACGCCATTGTCAAGCAGAAACTCGAGAAAGCCAAGAAGAAGCCGGTATGTGCACTATAACTCGTACCATTTACCTGCTCTAATGTCATGTCGATAGACCGCAGACCGAGGTGTTATCTACCTAGGCCGGATACCTCACGGTTTCTACGAGACACAGATGAAAGCGTATTTCTCGCAATTCGGAGACGTGACGCGTCTACGATTATCTCGCAATAAGAAGGTACGCCCACGCAGCCCCTTCTCGCGAACTTACCCTCAATGATCACTGCATAGACCGGCCGCTCAAAGCACTACGCTTTTATCGAATTCGACTCTTCCTCCGTGGCCCAGATTGTCGCGGAGACGATGGACAACTACCTCCTCATGGGGCACATCCTAACATGCAAAGTCATCCCCAAGGATGAGGTCCACCCAGAGTTGTGGGTCGGTGCTAACAGGAAGTGGCGGGCAATACCTAACGCTCGCGTCGCCCGGGTTAAGCATAACAAGGTCGGTAGATAGTCCAAAGCCTATCTCGCCCTTATCTGACGCTTTCGCAACCATAGGAACGGACAGAAGAGCAGCAGGAGAAGGCCGAAAAGCGGCTGATCAAGCGTCAGGCGCAGAAAAAGCGTAAGCTGGAGGAGGCCGGTATCAAATACGACTTTGACGCGGTCGCATATGTGCGTGTCTAGACTCTGCTTTCAATGAGAAGCAGCACATCCTCAACGTTAACTTTCCTCTGCAGAAAAAGAAGCCGAAATCGGCGGAGTAGTTTGACCTTCGTCTTTCAGCCGCATATCCGTTTATCTTGTACCTCATCTGCCGTCATGTTTACACTTCCAGTTGCTCTCATGTATCGTCCTGGGTTTATCAACGCTCACGCATATCGGACTCATTTGCAGGCAAGGTTTCGTGAGGCATACTGGTACAAACAAACAACGTTCAATTCGGTACGTATACATTCGATAGTTCAATGTCCTTCGACGTGTCACTTCTGCGTACGATCTGGCGCGTGAGCTCGTGCGCTCTTAGAGAGTGACCGGAACACAGCCGATAGAGATGAGGCCACCCTGTTCACGGAATGTGATAAGCCATCTATTGCCAATGTGGCCAAGCACTGTGTACTCACAACGGCGTTGTTCTGGCAGCAGACGGGGCTGGCGCCGCATGCGGAGCCACTGCCCACGCCAACGACGCTGATGGGAGAGCAACCCAGGCCGAGCAAAACACTCAAGTCCTGCAGGACCACACCAACCTCGCCGAGAGCCGCAGCACCTGCTGCAGAGCCGGCCTATCAGGTGGAAGGAAAATTGTGTTAGCTTTGTACACTGGCGTGCACGAGTAAGATGTACGCTTACCGTCGTGGTGGAGGCACAGCACTGGATGGGTCCGGTGCTGCAGTCAGCACGAGCAACAACAGGAGCGGGGGTGGCGACAGCAAGGATCGGGAGGGCAAGCATGGTGAAGCCGACGATAGAGGCGAACATGTTGATAGGAGGGAAGATGGTGGTTGATTTGGGGGGTAGTAATCTGTTGGCGGTGCGTTTCGCTGAAGACTTCCACTGGCTAGTTGGCTTGTGGCTTGCTGAATCGCTAAGGTCGACCAGCTCGATATATATACTGCCCTCCTGGCCTTTAGGCACCCGTCTTCTCCGCAGGCCGCCCTGTGCGTACGTTGTCACCATGGAGCACGACGGTTCTCTGGTCGTATGTGCACTGACAGATACTCCACCCGACCCTGGACGTGGGTGTGTACGTACATTGTCAACATGGCGGCTGGAGTATAAAACGATGAACTGATGGATGTGGCTCCATATTGAGTGGAGAATAGCATGGCGGGTCCGTTCGCTTCTTGACAAATGAGACGGACCGACGAAGATAGGTCGGGGCGCGTGGTATGATTATTTCATCTGTAAAACAGCAGACGCGGTGAATATAACGTAGCGTGACCTACAGAAAGGTGCACGAATATCTTGTTTTTCCGTTCGATGTGCAGCTAGAAAGTCGGAGCTAAGCTCTTAGACATATTCTAGCTTTAGAACCTGAAGGTCTCATGTCAGTACCCACAGGATGACAAGACGCGGAAGCGGCGACAAGTCACATTAACGAAGACATGACATGAGGTCAGAGCCTTCATCGCCATGTTACTTTTCTTCTACCTTTGTACTTTGATACCACCGGACGTAACGAAGTGCATTCATTTCCATACGGCATGGTCGTGATATTAACGCCTCAAGGACGACTCGTGCACTGATCATTGCGTCAGGAATCAGCGTAACGGCGCCGAGCAATTTGTCCCGTGAGATTCTGCCGTTGATACCTACATGATGCGCCTCCGTCATAGCTATTCTCCTGTACGAGGAACATTCGCCAACAGGGCATTGTGCGGTCATACTGCTGCGCTGGATTTTCTTTCTTCATTTCTATGGCATTATAGCACAACCATCTTCTCATGTGCCCTGGCAGTACTGAGAAAGGTGGATAAGCCATGAGTGTACACGCACGTAAAGCTCCACTTACATACATAGTTTTTGTGTTCTGACGACTGCCGCCGCTTGACTAGAACAGTGGGGTCTGTAACCAAGCGAGATTCCCTGGCAGGACGCAGAAGACGTAGGTAGAGGTCCCCCCAAACAAACAAAACATGATTCGGCAATACCCAGTCAGTATGGTACCATCTTCACTACTTCTCTATACACTCAAGTTCCAATGCTGTGAAGTCCGAGCTGTGTTTCCGACCGCTGGAAGCCCATGCTTAACACGTTTGATTCTGGTCTTCGTGAAGGAATCGGAGTTGTATACCACACTAATATCGGTTATAGCAACTATGTCTCGTGCTTTGAGAAGCCTGCGGACATGTTCAGTAGAACAACGCACCTTACATACCATGCGTTACTGCTGCATGTAAGTACTAAGATATGTTGTCCAGCACTCGGACGATTCCGGTTCAGAAGACCACGGTACAAGTATGCTTGAAAGCATGTTCGACAGCATGCGAAAGCTTATCCAACATCTCTGTACTGGACTTCGAGTCGGTAAGCAAGTACTTTCTCATGGTCGCAGTGGAGGCAAGAGACTTCCCGCGCCCTCGGGCCACACGAATTCGGCGCATTTGAAAACCAGGCTGATCGGCTGATGCGTATCTGCGCAGCTTCCATCTGCGAGATCCATTTGGCTTTTAAAGGTAGGCGACCAACTAGAATCTCGTATTGTTTATGCTCTCACCTCGATGGGCCAGAGCAGAGATGGTCCAGGCAAGTTTAACTGCCCCTGGCTCAGCATCGTGAACATGAGATCTCGGAGTCTTTACTGACATCGAAATTTCAAGCTCAAAGTCAAGCTCGCGGTCATTGGAGGCAAGATCTTGTCCGTAGATGACACAGAGTTTTTGACAATTCTCTGGCTTTTGGTCGATGATCATCGCCACAAACTCACCGCTCGCTGTCGTCTACAGTTTCGCCGATGGTTGCCTGGCATTCAAATCGCTAAAATAAGGCTGAGTACTCTCTGTCAAAAATCCGATCACCGAAGACAGTAGCGCTCGCGTACAATGATCTTCGTTTGTTAGTCGCGTTTAGACCAACTTTTTGACTGCTAGGCACGACGTGGCTTGCTTTATAACCACAACCTCCTATCCACTTGTCTTGTTCAGGGTGCGTCGCTATTCCTGCTCTCTCACTCCCCCACTGACAGAAAGATGGAAACAGACATGTCGGACGTGGACGCTCGCGCGCCGTTCATTCCATCATGGCGAACGAAAGCGAGAGAGTTCAATAGAAGACCAGTGCTACTGAAGCAGCTGACTTTTCTTGGACTCCTGGTCCTCATTGCGCTACCACTGCGATACTTTGCTTTCAATGGCGAAAGCAGCGTTTCTTATTCCGAAACAATTGGTGTCGACTCTCCGCCACCACCGCCTGCCATGGGACACCACAATGATGTAGTGTTCCATGACCATCCGCCACAACCACCAGCTGTGATCCCAGCACACCCAGACTATCCGCCACTATCACAAGACAAACCGTCACCAGAGCCCTCGACACAGATCGACACAAGCACACCAGATCCCATGGTATTCTCCTTGATTATATGGGGAGAGGACTCAGCAGCAGAGGGTGCAATTTTGCTCAAGGTACGTCACCGCATAGCTTTTCGACTGCCTATTCGTGATAGGAACTTACTCCGTTGATCAGTCAATTCTAATGTATACCTCCGGGCCGGTGGACATTCACATTATCTGCAACGAAGAAGCGCAAGTGTATCTCGAAAAACGTCTGGCGTTGGTCAAGCGGCCACGATACAACATACTTTTCAGGTTCTACAGACCTACCTGGCAGGATATGCTAGACAGGATCGAGCGTGAAGGAACCATCCATACAAGTCACGCCGCCGGCACTCGTGAGTTCTTTCGCGACGGTCTGCTTTCACCGATCACTCATTCTAGTAACTTGGGCGCTGTTCAGCTGGCTTGATGAAGCTCTTCATCCACGAGATTCTACCTCCCTCAGTGAAGAAAGCCGTTTTCGTCGACACAGATGCCTACTTCATATCAGACCCATACCTCCTATGGGACCACTTCCAGCACACCCTTCCTTCAACTACCGTCATTTCGATGCCAACGCACCCAGAGATGTTCGCCCCACAGTGGTTCGACGCCAACAAGATCTGCTCCTGCGTCATGCTCTTGGATCTGGATGCCCTCCGCCGACTCCGACTCATGGATTCCACGTACTACCGTTCGGCCACACCCCGTCTCCCCGCATACGCGCCGCCAGCGTTCCGCGCTCTGTTCGGGCCTCCCAGCGAGCAAAGTGGAAAATACGAAGAGATCGCGCTCGGCGACCAGACGTTCTGGTGGGCAATCATCAAGTACATGAACAGCGAGGAAGAAGCGGAGAAGGGGATGTTCGCGCATTTGCACTACGATTGGGAGATCTCCAGCTGTTTGGCGGATATGTATATCACGAATATGCTCCCTGGACAGGACGACGCGACGGAAGAAGACGAGCTGAAGATACAATCGCATACTTGGGCGACACCTCATCAGGGCGAAGTTATCCGTCCGAAACTTGTGCACTTGTAAGTCGTCTCCATTAGGCTATTTAAACTCATCTGTGGCTAAAGCGCACTTCACAGCAACTGTCTACCTGGACCGCGCTATTACGAGTGGCCTGGCTGGGACTCCGTAGAGGACGACAAAACTGCTGGCACGGAAGGACTTGCCCTCCGCTGGGGATCCTCTATCAAGTACCATCTTGGCTATAAGTGGCTCTGGTTGAACCGCGGCGCTGCACGCCCCGGCGATACTGAAGAAAAGGGCCCACAGATAACCATCGAGACCCTTATGAACATCAAGTTTGCAGATCAGCTCGTTGGAGAGCAAAACTCAAGGACACCGATCCACTAGGTCATACACATTCTTTCACACTTTCATACTTATTCCAGTCCGAGTCCGGATTTATCCATTTACATACTTATAAGTACCATCTTTGCTCAGTCGCTATCTTTTGCATAGGTAATGCGTCTAGCATACACCACATACCGAGTACTATTACCAGTATATAAACAGTGTAATGACCATGTTCAGTTGTACAACTATCGCCAGCATGCTACAGTACATATACGTAGTCTTACATAGGAATACTCATTACGTCGAGTTACCACTACATCCCTGGACCGTCAAACCACGTCACCACTTTGACATCACCCCGGAACGCATACCATCCCGTCGATACCTCCACTGCCTCGTGCTTCCAACAGGCACACTCCGACTCCCCTCATAGCCCATCGCGTAACCCGCACTCTTACCTCCCCATTCCCGCAAAGGCCTGAAGAACGACGGAGGCTGTCTCGCTACGACATCGCGTGCTTTTCGTCTTCTCCTTCGCTTCTTTCCCTGGCTGTCGGGGTTGGTTTGCTCTGAGACTGAGATGACGGGACAGCAGAGCTTGTCTGAGGGGAAGTCATGTGGGCTTGGACGATCCTTTTCAGGCAGTTTTAGCGAGGTAATTGGTAGTGATGGTTCAGTGAGCGGAGGTTTGGGCAGTTCTGCGACCATGAGCGCAGGAAGAGATTCAGTTTGAGCGTCGAGTGTGGCATGGATAACCTTGCCATTTCGTAGGTGCCCATGCTAAGTATAATGAAGTTAGAGCACTGTAAATTAACACATTGATTGCTATACGAACATTTGCTGGCTGTAGAGACTGTTCTAATATCCAGTCGAAATCAACAGCCACTGCCTTAGCTCGCTCGGCTCGACGAGAAGCTTCTGCGTCGTCGTCCTCATATGAACGTTCGACAGTTCTATAAAGACTGGTTAATATTGAGATAGCGAATGGTACCATTACATACTCACTTTACCTCTGGAGCCGGTTTCGGTTTCAGAGATACAGTCTTGGGAGGAGCGTTTGAGAACAGTCTGAATGCTACGCAAACCGTGATGTAAGGCCGTGAACGGGCCAGTGAAAGCAACGTGCAGGCTCACAAACAATCTCATCTTCATCCGCAACATGGGTGTCCTCGCTTTTCTCGAGTTTCCGTCGCTTATGCTTCCGCTCTTCTGTCTTTGGAGGACTTTGCTGAGGAACACTGGTGTCAAATTGGAAGACTCCCAGAGATCGCTTCAACAGTCCCTCAAGAGCCAGAACGTCGTCTTGTGCGTTGTCATCGATGTATACCTCTCCAGATACGTCGTTCTCTGCATAGATATCCGCTCGAGAGACTGTCTGCGTTGCCTGTTTCAAGAGATGCGGATTCGAGAACTTAGAGAGCGGCATGATTGTTGGCTATGACTTTTACGACGCTGTATGGCAGTAAAGTAAATGTTGAGCTCAAGTGATATGGCTTTGGCCTATGATAAGCATTTACTGACCTCCTCGTTTACCTCAGACTTGTACTGTACGTTCTAAACCTCTGCCCGAACCCTCCACGCTCTCAATAGACGCTCAGCGGTGACATCCACATCCTCGGCTCACGCACCCTCCACGCTCTCAATAGACGCTCAGCGGTGACATCCACATCCTCGGCTCACGCACCTTCGGAGGGCATACCGAAACGGGAGACTCCACGTGGAGCCGACTCTATGTAGAGTCGGCTCCATGTCACAGTCACGCTAAGGGAGAACACGACTTGTAAGGAGATTCTCGAGGAATAAACAACAGAGAAAGTATAAGCGACTCTCATATATGAATTGATATAGTATGGTAGTAGATATAGATGTTGTACTGATCAGGAGGTGACAGTATTGACGCAGTGCGGAGGTGGGCGTGATCGTGTGACATCTTCAGCACCGGTCACGCTCTTCGAGAGAGTCAAT
>JAXQGN010000801.1:0-10772 GCA_037039805.1 Irpex sp. M6601 | reverse complement strand
ATGGCCTGCCCAGCCCGAGGGCCGAAGCAGGACAGGAAAATATTGAGACGGTGCATGAGCCGAAGCCCATACAAACCGCGAGCTCCCTCTGTATGGACAAGGTCGCCGTGCTATGGAAGGACCCCACGGCCCACAGACCCAGGTCCGTGAAGGGGCCTGTGCCATCAAGGTAAGTATGAGGTGTTCAGAAGGGCGCGCTGGGGTTTATATACTCGTAGGCGCGTGCGCACGGACCAAGTGTGCAGACTCAGCTCGACGGCGTGTTCGCGCTCCCGAGTGCGTGGATTCTCTGTGCTGCACGTAGTTTCTTCAAAAGTCTTTGGCTGTTCGTGTATACTGTAAATGTTGTGGATGTCATACTCGTTATGGAGGAAGAAAATGAGATTCCAACAGCAATGAAATAAATTACATCCAGTGCGACTACAGTACATAACACTAAAACATATTCTCTCGCCGCGGAATCGCAACTGGCGGAGGCCTATTCGGTGTGCCACTTCCAGGGCGATTCGACGATCGAGGAGGGAGTGCTCTTGGGCCTCGAGGGATCTCAGGAGTACCGGATCTGGAGTTCGCCAGAGCAGCGGGCATGGGAGGGGGCGTCGAGGGCATAGGAGAGTACGAGCGATTAGTAGACGCAGGCGAATGGGTGCCCGCTCGTGGGTATGGTGTGTTCCCTGGTGAGGGTATCGGTGGCTGCGTCAGTGTTAGACCGTTGGCGGGCAAAGCAGCTATGGGTATGGGCGGAACAGGAGGGGAGCGAACAGTTCGTAGAGGAGTCGGTGCTGCGAGAGTGGGAGCGGGGGAGCGTGACCTGGGAGTAGAGGCAGGCGTTCGAACTGGGTCGGGATAGCTCTGAGTCTTTGCGTGAGGTTTGTACGCGGGTGGTTTCGGGCTCGACGGTTCTTCTGGGTTCTCCAAGAGAACTTTATCAAGGAGGAAGCGGAAGTCCAGCCCGTATTCCTCCAGGAGCTACGAAGATCCATTATTAGTGCACTATCATGTGTATGATGAAGATAAATTGCAGCGAACCTTCTTGCTTTGCATCTTCGTAACTCTGATCGCTGAGTCGATAACTTCGGGGTCAACGTCCAGACTGTACACTTGTTTCCTGAACATCTCCGCGTATTTTTCAACCTCTATCTTTGCCCACTGGACGAATGCTATCGCGCAATTATCAGAATAGACAAAACACCTCGCACAAACTGAACTCACAGCTGGAAACCTCGTTCTCTTTGAAGCTGGCCAAGAACCAATCGGCAGTGTGCTTGATACCAGTAAACACAACAGTAGCCAAGTCGCCGATGTACGACACGATATCACCCTCGAACGTGATCATCCGAACCCGTTTGCGCATCATATCTGCCCGAGAGTTCAAGAAGGTACTTCGCGCCGCAGCACCCGCTCCAAGCTGACTGAGTAGCCCGATTAGATGCACAACATTCGACTTGCGATTTGACGGTAATGCAAGTGACTGGAGCAGAGCGGAAGTCAACGAGGTCTTCAGTGGAGTCAACTTGGCCGACACGTTGGGCATGCTGGAGACTTTGCTCTCGCCTGAGAAGGACAAGTCAGGAAAGAAGTTTTGGCTTGGCAGAGAGTGACTGACCTTCTCGTACCAGGGCTACCGCTTCATCGAATTTTCGTAGAGCGATAGCGACAGTCAAGTCGTCTGAGAACTCCCCGATCCATCGAGCGTCCCTCTCAGCCTTCTCCTTCGCGTCGGACTTGTCGCCTAGTCCCGCGAGGAAGTCGGGCAAGGGGGGCATGTCTGGCGGAAACGCGTTGGAGTTTCGCTGCGAGAGGCTCGTGAGCAATAGTATAAAATTTATTGTGGAAATATGACTTACATCGCCGCCGCCCCACATACTCTTGCGACGTTGGTGTTCTCCTTCACGTTCCTTCCGCCTCTTGGCGGCAAGTTCCTCCGCAACAACTCGAAACTGCATGAGAAGACTGCGTTTGTCTGCAGCAACCTCTGTTCGATATACATGTGTCTCTTTGTTATACCTGATCTTGAACACGTTGGTCATCGCTATCACCAAGTGCACGCATAGCACTGAGCATAGGATGATAAACATAACCAGGCTAATAAACTCACTCGCTGTGTCCTTCGTGTCTAGAACAAGCATCTCATTCAAAGGCCAGCACCGTTCAGCAACCAACTTATCCGTCTCGGCATTATTCCTCCGTTTTCGTTTCCTTGCAACAAGAACAGCATCATCGAGGAGAATGAACCGAATCGCATGGTCGACCTTGTATGTCGCAGGGTTGAGCGAAGAGATGTTGTCCATCTCCATGATGACGTGTCTACCGGGCGTCGTAGGCACAAACTTGCTTGAACCTTCGATCTGAGTGTGGAGGGTCTGCATTTGGTTCGCGTATAGGACCTTGAGATCGGCAATGGATGATCGAACGTTCCTTCTACGCTCTGTAGAAGAATATTCTTGTGAGATGAAGCACTTGGAGGTTACCTTTTCACTCACCCGCCACAGATGCAGAATCGTCTATGTGTAGTAGCGACGGCATGCCTTTCCATTCCGATAGCGCCTCCTTGAATTCAAGCATTTCGTTCTCAAGTGTGCTGATATCCTTCGACACCACCACAAACTCAGCATAACTGTAGTATGTCAGCAACACGCACAACTCTTCACATAATTGCAAACTGCTCACTTCTTGAACACATTTCTCTGCAAATCTGTCGCGACGTTATTCTTCAAGTCATGCAGGGACGACTGCAGCGTCCGCAGTTCCGCCTCGGTGGAATTGGCCATCTTCGACTTTAAGACTATGAGACTCCATCTTCAGATATCATCTTCTCCTCATATCGAATATCAACTCTTACAGGCATCAGGGTCAAACCTATCCTGGTCCAACATCTTCAAATCCGCCTTCCTCTGCTCCTCCTTCAACTCCTCCTCCCTCCTCCCCCTCGCCCTCGGGTCCTCCTCCAAATAACTATCCGGCTCCCTCGTAATCACACCCCCAGGCCTAAGTCCCAACGGAATACTCGGCACAGCGGGCGCAGAGATGTTCGTAGGGGACGATATGTCCGCATAACGCATAGACATTCGTTTCTTGATCTTGTCGTCGACTCGCGTCGCCCGTCGGGCCTGTATGGTCGTGCCATCTGGTTTGGATGTCTTCTGGGTCTTCTGTCTGTTGGGTCGACTCGCCTGCGATGGCTTGCGAGTTCGTAGAGATTGCATGGTGGCGGTGAACTAGTGAGGTCGTGACGGTCGTGGATGTTGATCTTGTCCTTTCGTACGGTGGTGACCGCGTTATGTGCCTCCGTTGACCTCTAAATCCAGGTTCCAGCCCTGCTGGGTGTGCTATAGCGAAAGGTCAATAGTCCCAGATCTTGATGGTGGCCATAAGAATACTGGCACAGGATAACAGTGATCACCATGACTGCCCTTGCCATGCCGGCCCGACAGAAGCCGCGCCACAAAGCACTCGTTTACCAAAAGTAACTGCATGCACCCTGCCTTCGAGTTGGATTTCGTGAGAAGAATTTGTATGATATAGACGTGGTCGTTACATCTCGTGATCCACTATGCTAATAAATGTGTCGTATACAGTATAAAATATCCGAAGTAAAGATAAAGATATCCAGACCCTCCTCCCATCCTCAATACTCAGTTATGTCCTTCTCATTGAGAGACTTGAACGATCCCTCGTCATCGCTGTTTCCCTCATCATTCGCACCCCCAGAGCTCCCAGACGACCCAGCCACACCCACAGTCGGCGACTTCTCCGATTCTATCACCGACAGCGGTTTCTGAGACGCCAAAGTCTGCTGGCTAGGCTTCTCCTTCAACGATTCCAACTGTGTCATGGACGTCCGGGGAGCCGCCGGCGATGGGGTCCTCGAGCGGAAGAACACAGACGGCAACTCTACAAAGCTGCTGACGTTACTTCGACTCTGCCGCGTCGCATTCCCGTTCTCGCGCATCTCCACGTGTCCCTTCTCAAGGTCCGGTAGTGGTGGCACCGGAGGGGCGTCGTCTGGTATCTCCATCGCCTGGAAACGACTCCCTCGTGGTGTATTCCATGCCCCGTGAGGCAGCCAACTGGGTCTATGCCCGCTCGTCCCACTTCCGCTCCTCGCCATAGAACGAGCACCTTCCTCCGATCTCGAATTCGAGCTTTGTCCGTGCACCACATGTCCCGACAACTCAGCTCTTGCGTGACTGGCAGCAGACAACGCCCTGGCTCTTCGTTTCGCGCGAATGATCGTCCCTATCGCACCAAACGTGCCTCGTAACGAGTCCATGCCCGGTGCTTCCGTTCTCTGGACGATTTCCTGTGTAGATGCAAGATCATCGAAGTCCAGATCGAAATCTTCCAAGGAATCCTCGCCGGTTATGTGCCCAGGTAGAGAGACTTGTGGTGCGGCTCCGAACACGTCGCTTGGCGCCCGATCTGATGAGATTTGAGAGCGAACGTTGGAGTGCCGCGATCGGCGAGAGCGTAATGTTGCCGAGCGACGAACACTTGCCCTGCGGACGGCGAGAGGGTCAATTTCTGAGCGGGCTGCCTCAAGGAGCAGCGCGGTATGTTCGTCAACCTGTTGTTTGTCTAATGAGCACATAATCGCCGCATCATATCGGCTGCACACTTACCTGAGTCAGTCTCCTCGGATCGACCTTCGACATTTGGAGGATAAATATTCCAGTACAGATCACGAAGAACGCAAGAACCACGGTCACGATTTGCGACCCAGAGGCCTTGAGACCTTTGTACAGGATCTAAGGCCTCAGTGAGTACGCAAGTATGACGTACGTGAAGAGGGAGTGTACGTACAACAGATGTGACAAGTGTACAAAAAGTAACTGAAGATCTGTTAGCACGGAGCGGACTTGAAATAAAGTGTCTATACTCACATGTCACATAGTAAGTGGGTGTTACTATCGGCCAAAAAGTCATGAGTTTGGTGTTCGAAAGATTCCCATCGAGGGTACGTACCCATAGCTGCCAAGATCATCAGCGCGAGAAACACACCGGGTTAAGATGCTACTCACCAGTATTGAATAGTGCGAGTGCAACATTGAGGTAGTATATTTCCGTCACTAAACTATGGTGAGCAGAGAATTTACAGCATGAGTTCAGAAGACCTACACAACGTTATGACAACAAATATCAATAGAAAATAAGTAAACCAGTACTTGAACTAAAAGAGGGCCCATCGGTCAATTTCATTCATAGCCGACATATATATATATAAGATCACGTACCTGGTTGTCGCCTCGTATGCTCGTCAGAATACATGCTCCAAGTCCTTGCGTACAACTGACACTGAGCCCACCGATTAGGCTGCAGATCCCTATATCTACAAGATCAAGGGTCGTGGTTAGCGAGAACTGTAAATCCTGGAGACTCTACTCACATGGCAACATGCTCTTCTTGCCGTATCTCGGTGCCACCCATAGGGCAAGAAACGCCGCAATAAGGATAACGCAGCCACCATACGCGAGAAACCAGGGTGTCACAAAGAGATGTTGGAATTCTTTGATAGTCGTTACACTTTGTTCCTCTGGGCCGTTGAGCGCAAGGATAGATGAACCGAGCAGACATTGAACACAAGATATCCAGCCGAAGAGAGATAGTCTTTCGTCGAGGATGAAGTGCGATAGCAGAGAGGATATGACGACGGATAGAGCGCCCATGGGTGTCTTGGAGAAACGCCTGAGTTTCGAAAGCTGCGAACAGTAGAGGAAGCACGTACGACGATGATGGCCTCCACAAATGCATACGCCGCAAAGTTACACAATTCCCCTAGGATCATAATAATCATGCCCGTCCACCACATGGGCTATTTTGTGTTGCGTGAATATCGGGGAGTAGTCCAACTCAACGATAAGACTCACCGACTTCAGGTACGCCACGCCCTCTCCAGCAGCCTGTCCATGCTGTGACTTGAGCAGACCCTTCTTCTTGAACACGAAAGACGATCCGATGAGAACCCCACTGCCAATCGCGAGGCAGACACCGACACTGTGAAGGGGTGAGAAAGTCGGACCACTAGAGGAAATGGAGTACCCACACTCGAAACTGGTGTGGTTGTGATGGGGCAGAGGTGGCCATCGCCGACACAGACGGCGAGGACATGTCGTCGAGCGTCGTTGGACACGTCGAGGAGACAAGTCAGAGTGATGTGGTGAACAAAGCCAAGGACTGCGAGGATGGGGGGAGGCTAGCGAGAAAGGCGCGACTGAATAGTGGCTGAATTGGGAGACGTGATGGCTTCCGGGGAAGAGTTCTGGCCATCAACTGGGAATTCTTCTCGTTCCAAATCACCTGGAAGTGACCGTTCTCCGTCTTCTTTGCCTACACGTTGCACACAACACCCGCCCATGCCCATGCCTTATCACATCCCTTGACATCCCCACACGCATCGTAAGATTTCAAGGGTCACCCAATTTCTTGACCTGGCTGTGCTGAGAGGAACATCTTGAACGCGAATACAGTCGTGCACCTGAGGTCCGAGGATGACAGTAGAATTCAAAGCTTTTCACTTGCTGCGACGGACTTTGCATGACGCAGATCCGGGCCTGTGCACGGGCTATGCAACTCGGCGCCGAAGAGGGCGCTCCTTCCACGTTCCGCGACATTGACATCCCGATGATCTGGATCTCGGCACAGTTAACGCTGAAGTGTATATAGCTGTGGCCACACAGAACGAATACATTAAATACGACAATTGCTTGATACAGGATCGTGAATGCTTGTATAATACAGATGCAAGAGCGGGTCAGATTTCCTGGCAGTACATACATCAGTCTCAAAATATTAGTGACAGGCTTCATGGCTTCAAGCTGGGGTTGAATCTGCCTCCAAAGCAGCGATGTCAACTCTATGGACGGTCTCGATGACCTCTGCGCCTTTGCGAGCAAAGACCAACTGGTGAACAGAATATCGTCAATTTCTGACTTAGATAGTCAAACCGCAAACCACGAACCATATAAGGATTGGCAGTAGAGCCCGTTGTGTCAGCGAACACCTCCTCCTTCGAGACGACAGTAACACTCGAGTCGTTGTACTTGAACCACTGGTCCGGGTTGGCAGGGAGGTTGCGAGAGTAGAAGAAGTAGTGTCCGAACGACGGTGAAGATCCTCTGTGGATGAAGACCGAGCTCAACTCGTACAACGCCGCACTGTCGTTTTTCCACAAGTCCTCAAGCTCCTTCTTCAGCTTGCTTGCATTCGCGCGTTCCTTCTCGAGCTGAGACACAACTAAAGATTGCTCGTGACTAACACGAGAAATCAAATCGGAGTCTCCTCCGGTTAACTCGGGTTGGGTCGAGAGGAACTCGGCGGTTGCACCAAGAGCAGGAGCGAACGGTGCGTGCTACAGGGTAACTTGAGCATCGGTGCTCTACATTGCGGTAAGTCTTTTACTCACTTTGCCCTGGGTAAGACGCTGGATACGGTCTCTGCTGGTGTTGAGCCGAGACTGAATATCCTTAGACCGTGACCTCTTCTCAGGATCCGCGCTGTCCAAGAAACGATCCATGCAAAGCGTCTCTCCGAACTTGACATACGCCTGAGACTTGTACGCCTGCTGAGTCTCTCTATCGAATTGAACTCGCTAGATGAAGTGGGTCCAGAGTTAGCAATGTTACCAAGCACCACAAGAAACAAGCCCACCTGAAGCTGGATCTGCAGAAGAGGAGGCAATTCCGTGATTGTGACCTCCATGCGCTTCTTCGTGCCCTCGAGCTCCACGATATCATCGAAATATCTGCCGAGCCCGTCGTACAGATCGAAACCTTCATCGGCAACGTTGAGATGAAGATGCGAGAACAGATCTTCCTTCTCGTGCGTTGAATTCGTACGATGCTTCGCGGCGTCTTCTGAGCGCAAATGCGTGAGTCGCTGGCGTTTCTTGCCGTAGAACAGCCTACAAGCACAGTCGTAAATTCCTGTTTGTAACAAGCGTGTCTGCGAGAGTACTCACCGCTTGATGATACTAGTCTTGTCTGTTGCAGCACCGCCAACTTCCTGGTTCTGCAAGTCAAGCAAAGCAGTCTCAATCTGGAACATGCAGTTATCCATGCACTCCGATACGTCATGTTGACGGCCTGGGCAGTAACATTAGATATTCACTCTTGTACCATTTATGCGTAATCATGAAAAGACGCACCGAACATCATGATAGAATCTGCTGCTGCGCGTTTCCGAGGAGGCAGCGGAGGAGCCTTCTCCTCAGTTGCAGGCTTCTTCGACTTATCCTTCATCTCGACGTCCTCTTGACGAGGCGGACTCTTCTTGAGCTTGGCAGGGGACGAACTGGCAGGAGGACTGGCTCGACGAGTTTCAACAGGCGACGACGGTTTCGACACCATCACGAACCCATCCTTGTCAGCGTCAACATGCTCGTTGTCTACATCCATATCAGACGACTTTCTTGTCGGGTGGCGGTTCCGCTTGCCTAGGACTGAACCGGACGGGGAGGACTCACGGGGAGGCGACTGGGATGCTCTTTCTTGAGGTGGACGGGCGGGGCCGTCTTCGACGAGAGTGGCATCGGTGTCGTTGGAGGCATCTGTGCTCGAACCACCGCTCACGTCATCCTCCTCTTCGTCTTGAGAGGTGACTAAGGCGAGCTTAGCCAGATCTAAGGATGGTGTCACGGCGGCTTGGTCGCAATACTCGAGGTTCCAGAAGAGCTCAGCAAGTTGATTGACGACTAGAGGTTCGGTGAGTAATGCAAAAGACCGCCAGCAAAGGTGGCTTACACTTCTTGGAGCGGGAAACCTCTCTTCGAGTGACTATTCTGCCACCAACACGATGCTTCTTCAGCTCGTCATCAGTGAATTTACTAGGATCGGCAAGTTTGCCTCCCATTGGGGCCACGGCAGCACGTAAGTCCTTGATCGTGTAGAAATACTAGATACACAGTCAGCGTCGAGCTTTCCCCAGGAATTGCACCGGGATTACTTACCTGCAGCAAAGAATTGAGATAGCACGTGTTCCCCAGCTGGTTAAGACCCCGTGGCATGTCTAACCTGGTCTCAGAGGTGGCATCTCCAGCTGAAAAAGTGAACGTTAAGGAAGGCCAACAAATATTGAATATTCGACATACGATCAAGGCCTGTCTCGAGGAATTGACGGAGTCGGCCGCTGTCTCTTACTTCTGCTATGACGTTGAGAGCCTCACGCATCTTGTCGGCCTGAGCAGGTTGGTCCTCCACCTTGACGAAAACACTTCTATGAACAAACTCACCCAGTTAGAGATCCACTTCCTAGGACTCACCCGCATATTGAAGATCGTCACGAGCATATCCTCGTCCGTATCGTGGGGAACTTCCAATGTTGAATAAGCCGCGTCCGGTGTCATCAGGCTCACTTTGCCCTGTTCCCATGCCTTCCGTAGCTCCGGGTTTTGCCTCTGGTCAGCGACGATCTTGAACGCTTCGTTGAGGTCGGTGCGAAGCTGTGCTCCTTCTGGGTCATGCCATGAACGTTTCACCGCGTCTTTCCAAGCCTGGATGATGAAACTCGTTGGGACGTCGTCCTCCAGCTCGACGCCCAGTGTGTTGTCCTTTCCAAATCCCAGGATTTCCAGAGCTTTATTGTAGTCGGAGAATGTGAATCGATGTCGTGATCTTTCTTCAACTACGAGCATTTGCAGAGGGTCCGGTGGGTTGACGCCGAGGTTCTTCATCGTCTCGACGATTTCGTTAAGATGAGTGAAGTAGGTGATGGTGGAGGCAGGGTCGCAACGACACTGCGCGAGATAGGCGAACATAAGAATCTCTGTGAAATGTTGAGAGAGGTCATATTTGTGATAACAGAAGACTATATTTACCAGGCGAGTAGGACGTTGGTGTTAGACCCAAGTCCTCCCAAGCCCTCTCCAAAGGCTCATAGCCAATCAACCGCGGCGGTAGCAACCCTCGTGGGACTAGAAACCAAAGCTGCGTCAATAATTTAGTCTGTACCGATATGACCCAACGCACTCTGGTTGAGATGAGCACCAATGGCAGATTGGACCATCTCCGTTGCGCTCTGGACATTCACATGAAGAACTTGGGTATGATATCCACCCAAATCCTCTGTTGGGGGTATTAGCACATAAACACTCAGAAAATGGCAGGTAACCCACTGGGCTTGCTCTTGAGATACAATGTCAGCCAAGTGCTTATCTCAACCCAAGCACGAAGGAGTTTCGCTCTGCTGCGTTTGCCTGCTGGCGTTGTGGGGTCGACAGATGGTGGATTCAAAGCTATTTCCGTATCCTCCGACAGAGACTGCACGGTAAAATCAAGTGATTCAAAGACGCGTTGCCTGCGTGGTTATTTAAGAAAAGTTGAGAACCTCGTGCATCTTTACACACGATATTCGCGAAAACTCACACTGTAGGTGACCACCCAATCTTGGATTGGAATTTCGGTCGTCCGACGGGGAGAACACGGTTCTCTCCTCGCCATAGACGGTTCTCCACTATACTGTTCACGCAACGTTTGAGGCCAAGCAATAAACGCAAATACATTATGGCATGGGGTAATTAGATACATGTCATGCAGAGGTAGAGTCGAAACATACGTGATGATTGTCTCCCAGCCAGATACGACCGCGATAGAGCTTGTCTTGCCAACCGTAGGGTTCTCGGACTTATCTTTTACGAATTCTTCCACCCTTCGTAATGGGATAACTCCTGGTATGACGTGCTGGGAGACTAGGCAGTACACCGAGCACTGGCAACATACGTAGAGGTCCAGAAGGTCGCCTTCAGGTTCCTCGACACTCTCCCCCTGCGTACTCGTCTT
>JAXQGN010000080.1:0-75860 GCA_037039805.1 Irpex sp. M6601 | reverse complement strand
CTCTCGTTTAGAACTCGACGATGATGGAGCAATCGACTGCTTTCATCGGCGCAGATAGACGGTGCCGGCATGTAGCTGGAAATAGCGATCTCTGATGAGTTCTCGTTCCCCACGCGTCAGCTTATCATAACCGGCTGGCGTCGCAGCTGGGTTCTGACGGCTCGCTGGTTGTTTGCAATAACGTGCGCCCAATATTGCTCGTCTTAAAAGCGTGTACTGGCACCGCTATACGTGTTCGAAATCATTGGTATGTGCATATACCGTATGCCATATACACTACTGACAACGCCTCACAAGACTCTTCTCCCTCAGGCTGTTTACAGAACTAAATGTGGTCTGCACTCATCGAATCTTTGCACACGTGTTACGGGAATACAATGTTCTTTGAGAAGCCGCAGCTCAAACGCCCATAATTCTCGTTGGCTATGTACCCGCAAAATGTAGGCCCAGAAAGCTCTTCTGCATGTTTCTGTACAACCGCCCTGCCATTCTGTTTCTACATGGTTTGGAGCCGAAGTCACTTTTGACGCGTTCCATGTACTTAACTCTCAAGCACGACGCCCGCTAACACTTAAGGTTCGAGGGGCTGGAAACCACACCTGTTCATGATGGCGTGTAAATTAAAAAGGAACGAGTCAACGCCTACACCTCATGTTAACGGCTCTGCGCTGCTGTGGTGCATAAGACACCAGCCGTGCATTTGCTCAACCCTGCCCCACTCTGCCCCCATCTTCGAGGTACGCTCATCTGCTAGTTACATTTAAAAAACCTTGGAGCTAACCAGACTGCAGCAACAGCAAACACACCATGGATTTTTCTTTTCCACCCGGAGCCCACGGCACTGGGACGTACAACACCATCGGAACTGGTACAGGCTGGTCAGCAATGGCGCGAATCGTCCGGGAGATTGACGAGCAGAAAATCCAGAATTATAAGGATGATATCGATACCATCCTCGTCTTCGTGAGTTCTTAAGCTCCATCGACTATGCTACCGCTGATGCTCGTGATGTAGGCCGGTCTCTTCTCCGCGGTGATGACCGCTTTTCTCGTCGAATCCTACCATAACCTCAGCCAAGATCCGACCCAGGTCATGGTACTCCTCATGCGACAGCTGACGATGCAAACCCATTCTTACACTGTGAACGGCGGATTCCTTAATTCCACTGCACCTCCTCTGCCAGCCATCCCAGAATTTACGCCGACTACTAACGCCATTCGGGTGAACGTTCTGTGGTTCGCAAGCTTGACGCTCAGTCTCGTGAGCGCCTCGTTTTCCATCTTGGTTAAGCAGTGGCTGCAGGAGTATCTTTCTGGAGAGTTCACTTCGCCCCAGGCTCGCATCCGCATCCGCCACTTTCGCTATCCAGGATTGAACGGCTGGAAGGTCTTCGAGATCGCGGCCGCCTTACCCCTCCTCTTGCAACTTTCCCTTGCGCTATTCTTCGTTGGATTGTGCTTCTTCACGGCCGATGTACACAGCACCGTCGGTCATACCACTCTCCCGCTCGTAGCAGCATGGGCCTTTCTTTTTCTCGCTGTTTCTCTGGCCCCGGCTTTATCACCCCGCTGCCCGTATAAGACCAGGCTACTCAAGTCCACAATGCAGGCACTGCGAAAGGAGATTTTACGTATCATTATGTGGGTGAAGGGCATATCTCTAAAGGACATCACACCACTTTCGGAAATTTCCAGCAAGTGGTCGTATCAGCTTCTCGCTTACAACGAGGCCGACGCTGCCAGAACTGACACGAAGGACGTCGATATCTTCATCTCGGTCGACTCCATCCAAACGGACGAGCAACTGCTTAGGGCCATGTGGGATGCTCTCCATCAGACAACACCACAATTTCACGAGGAATATGTCTTTATCGCTAAGGCTGTCGAGCACCGCTCATCCGGTGGTCGCGCGATCCCTGCTGTCTCTGACTCGGATGCGGGCCAGAAACTCGACGGCCTCGACCTGAAAAGCATCCCCAAGCAGATGGTCCCGTTCATTTTGACAATTACCTCCGAGATCCTCAAGGGAGAATTGGAACACCAATTGTCCAGCATCGTCCCGGAGTCTTCCATAGACTGGTCGCCAGCGATGAAAGGCTGTATCTACCTACTCCTGTCGGAAACAAATGCGAATATTCCTGATGCCGTCGAACAACTATTTTCGTTACTCTTTGACAACCAGCTGCGTTACAGGGCTCTATTCAAGGCCTTCACATCTCTCGCCATGCCTTCCGACTCCTTCTCGCGAGTTCTCGCTCGGCTTCAACCTGCGATCACGCGCGCCAATCGGGACAACCTGCTTGACATTCTAGCTTCCCTTTTGCGGTCCTTTTTCTGCTCCTCGCCTGATCACAGTCATATCGCACTCATAGATGTCGTCAAATTACATCTGGATAGTAACTCGTCGCAGCATATCAGCGCGATGGTCAAGATGTTGATCTCATTGGTCAAAAATGCAATCATATCTGCGGAAAACTTGAAGACTAATCCAGCTTGGACGGCAGATGCAAACATCTTTCTGTTCCAACTTTATGACCTCGACACGGCTACACTGGACCAGTGTCGCGCTGATATTGTAGAGCTTGTTCGATTCTTCCTTCTTAGATGGCGATACTACGTCATTGCCATATCCAGTCCCATGTTTTCAATGTACCGGGTATGGTATGAACCAATACGAAAGAGTGCACGCGAGGCAAGCATCCAAGCCGCTGTGACATCTAGTCCTTCCGGTGAGTGTATATCATTCTGGACGTTTGTAGTATATTCTTATCGTAATTCGATAGAACTTGCCGAAATACTAAAAAATTTCAGAGGGACCGTGTCCCGTAATGCAAATAGGGTGGTCTTCAGTGAAGACGAGAGTACCCCTGGACATTGGAACCGCATAGACCCTCTCCACGCCAGTCTAGTCTTCCTGCGCTTACTACAGGCCTTGAGAGAGAACGGAACGTCTCTCGAAGAGCACGCGAACGTTATTCGTGGATTCTTCACAGCGATAGAGGAGGGATTGGAGACTGTAGCAGACATGCGGCAGTTATGGAAGGAAGATTATCGGGCTTCGGCCATACGCTGCCTGGAGCTCGTCAGCGAACTTGATGTTTCCGAGTCACCAACTGACGAAGATTGCGAAGCGTTCGACGAGCGGACACAAAAGCCCTCAATGCCGGAAATCTCGGATTCCTTTATCGAGGCAATTGCATTGTACCTACCCGGACCGGAAGAAGAATTCCTGGTTAGCCAACGTATCCGTAGTGTGCTATTACTATTTCGAACATACTTGGACGAGGCTGCTGGCGACAAACCAGTAGACGACTCGGAGGCGACAGTCACTCCGTCTCTCCCTTTCAACAGTTCTGCCCTTTCACAAATCACCTCGCCCTCATCGCAACGTATTCCACATTCAAGGATATCGAGTATTGAACCTACTTCCGGCGAGCCTGAGCTTGGTGAGCAGCACGCTCCCGCCAGTGGCTCCGAGTCTGTACCAGTGGACAGTGACGGCCAGGGCACGCTGCTGGACCTTGCCATTGGTGCAGGCTCCCGTACAGACGACGAAATTCCCAAGCACAGGGATGACAAATTCGATGATGGAAGAAATGGTGCCAAGGCTCCGGAAGAGCTCGCCAGTGCACGCTCGGACGCGAAGAGACAGGCATCGACTCGGGCGAACATGAATGAGGCCTCTGGCAGTGGAATGGGGGGACAGGGAGATCCTGATGTAGTCGACTTCGTGGAACATAGACCTGAATTGGCTGGAGCGATGGAAATGGACGAGCTAGGTGACACGGAGATCGGACCTGCACGTCGTAATGGACAGCCGGAGGCCGGCCGCGGCGGTGGTTTCTCTGTTTCTACGGACATGGACGCCTAGCCACTGAGAGGTAGAAGAACTTCCAGAGTAGTACAATACTGTTTTATTGTTGCATACGTTGTTTAAAGCTACGGTCGAATGAAAGATTATAACACTTACTTAATGTGACTGTCCGGTCGCTGACACCGACGTTTGATGGTGAGATCGTTATCTCGGCGTATACCGCAGCGGTCAGGTCCGGCTCGTCAGCTTATGGTTACCTCTTTGATGCTTCCACCGCAGTGACCACATACATACTTATACAGTACCATCGCTGGGACTAGCATGATCGAGTCCGAGACCACTACTCTGTGCTACTCACTGGCTGCTCCCTCGACACGCTACACGGATCACAGTGGCCTCCAAATCATGAGTCAAGGTCTCTCTGTTGACTGTTCGAGGCTACCTGCGAGCGAGTACGATCTGAAACGAAATATAATACAGCCCCGAGAAATTGATGTTGTGGAAAAGTGGTTTGAGGTGCGTCGTGTACCGGCTTGTCTTTGTGCGTCGTGTACCGGCTTGTCTTTTGACTACTTTTACTTAACTCTGTCGTTTTGACTCCAGACTTTACATGACATCAGGCATGACATCAGGCGTCGCCGTGTGTTCATTGAGACACGCCTCTAGAGTCTGAGTACTGAAGGCTCAGGCGCAGAGTCATCCGTCATCGTAGTTTGGAGCGCTGCGCTCCTTCTGACTATCCATACTCGGCAGTCAAACCACGAAGTTCAAACGAACAGCCCGGATAATGCTGACAACAACACGTATATACCTGGAACAGGTCAGGCATAGGGGATCAAGACATGGGCATCACGGACTGGGTGTGCTAACGAGGTTGGCTGCTACCGCTCATCTGGTGCGTCTCTGTCTGTTTCTGCTACCGTCTGTGCTAACGAATCGAAACGACTCAGTACGAATTAGGATAGCAGCTCGAGTTCCAGGTGTGCAGCTGCAAGATTACCCATCGTTCTGCAACACGAGACTTTTACCACACGATTCTGACATCCCTTAGCAAGTCACCCCATAAGCCAAAGAATAGGACGTACCTGTTGGAATCGATTCATTGCATTTCTTAAGCATTTTAGCCGTGTCTTCCCATCGCGCAAGTCTCACAGCTCCTCCGGTCTGCTTAGTGCTTCCTCTTCTCTCTCTATGTGTACTGCGGCCTCACACGGCCAGCTGGTGGTCCTCATCTCCTCGTACGACATCACCTTTGGGTGACACGTCGACTCTCTACAAGCCGAAAGCCATTCTCAAACCTCTCCGGGTGGTACGCCAAGCAAAAGTGTTCTGACCCGTTTCGAAGACGTAACGCCGGCTAGCCGCATAAACGTCCACCTATGGGGGATATAACAACACGATCTATACGGGGGAACTTGAAGATACTCGAGAGGGTGAGAGGTTGGGAGATCAGCGACGCTGCGGTGCAAGCTAATCCATGGTACGTCCAAGGTTTTGCCAATCTTGAATGTGTCGTTGATATTGTCGTTTCACAGCGTACTCTGAAGGTGGCCTTCCAGCTGTCGTAAAATGCTGATCCGACAAGACAGTCCATCTTCGTCTGGTGACGATGAGAATTCTGGGTGAGTTTGTCGTTTCGGCATTCCCGATGGAAGGATTGTTCTAAGAGTAAGCCTAGTTTCGGACGGCTGCGTCCTCAGGATATCTGTAAGTTTCAATCAATCATAGAGTACCCTCTCGTTGCTGAGTGATTTTAGTAGTATACTGGGATGACGTATGTGTTCCCAAGCCCTTCCCACCTACCTATCATACGCCGCATGCGGACTCGTTTCGTTCGTGAAACAGTGTGACGAATCCTATGGGAGGATACGCGGGGAGCTTGCAGGTTACATCATCGTCTGCGCACGTCTTCAAGCTTCGAGCTTCAGGGCAAGCGACGATCTAATGTTATCCCTTCTAGGATATTTTCATGGACTTCAAATCTGTGTTCGGTAACAGAGATAGTCTTTTCCCGGAAACCTTTACTCATCTGGATCATTGCTCTGTACCTCTCAGCAGAGGAGTCAGACTTGTGTCGCCCCCTTGTTCGTCTTTCAAGCCAAGCCCTCACTCATCACAACGCTGGCCGAAGAAACAATTATTTCGCTACTTGAAGTATGTCGTCATTGACTCACTGTGGTCACGAAGACATCGACACGTTCCTCGATCTGTGGATGGCGTCGGCATGCAAGCGGCCAAGAACACTTACTTCCCGTTGGCGTAGACTATCGCGCAGAATATAAACGCCTGCTGGATAATTACAACGCACTCTATGATGGAGGTGGGGACGTTGGCAATGACCAGGATCGGAAATAATGGACGCTCGAAATTCTTTGTGTTAGTTTGTATGTGAGAGTTATACACCAACGCCTGGAGCCTTCACTAATATTGTATGGTTCGTCGATGCTACATACGCAGTCGAGAACACGTATCATCTGCAATCAGTGTTCGTCGTCATCCTGATTCACTCGTTATTCATCATACAGTCCCTTTCGTGTTATCCCTTCTCGCTCCTTGCTCCATATCCTCGTCGTTTCTCTGCCCGTCAAGCGAACTTGAGTTCAAAATACGTTCGATGAGATTATAAATACTAGTAATCATCTCACGAAATACATTAGAGATGTGGTCGCTTTTCCGAGGAAGCCTAGACTAGACTAGAGCAAACCTGGGAAATCAGATAGTACTTATGTGAGTATTTAACTAGTAGGTATCGAACATCTCGAGTCACAACTGACTACTCACCAGGAAGAACTTGAATGAACAAGTGGAGCCTGCTCCTACGACTAGAAGATATAACCATTTTCCCAGAAATCTGTAGCCACTTGACCGAATTCAGCTGTAACATTCACCAAGGAAAACGTCATGTGGGGCTCACATTCCGGTTCAGCCAGTGTTTCGAAGTCGGCTGCGTGGATTTCACCCTCTTTCGCGTAGAACAGACTGACGCGGCCAGCAAGCTTGGCCAATGCAACACGACGTGCCTCCATGAACCGAACATGATGATCGCGACTACCGAACTCCAGTTGCAGTTGCATGAACCCTTCTTGAGCGGCACATAATTCCACAATTTCCTCCCACGGGTACGCCATAGTATACTGCATCCCGGTGGATGAGCTACCCGCAGAGGGTTCCCTAGTAGGTCCAATACGTGCGCAGAGGACAGATATGCAGTGAACCATCATATCACTACTATTTGTAACCGCGATTCCCTTTGCCTGCGAGGCATAGAATGACAAGTCAAGATCGTAAGAAGCTCTATTTAGCTCATACTCCCCAATACGCAGATTACATATGCTGTTCAGGTCTAGATATAACCATGGTCAGACGGGTATCTGCCAATTGCACAAATGTATGGGTGACTGACGGATTTTGTCATAAAAGACGAGTCTCTTCTCATAACGGACGAGTTGGAGAACTGGTACTCGGTGGCACTCACAAAGGAATTTGGACATATCCCAGATAGCTTGCAGAGCCGACGGAAGAACTTGCAGCGCTGGTACAGGATCAGCATCGAGCATGCTGTAGTGTGAGGTCCGGGGAATAGTGGATCTTTGCCTTGAAAGATGGCGTTGAGTGGTGACAAAAGCGAGCCAGGCTGTTTCCGCGGTATACCGTGAACCAAATACTGTGACATATGCATATGAGGGAAATATCCACAACGAATCTCTTGTGAAGAGATCGCCCTCGAAATGCGCCTGCGCATCCCATGTAACGTCGATTAACTCTAGCTTGTCACGTTGGAGGAACCTATCTAGCAGCGATGTGAGATCGCGAGGTGTGGCAAAATGGGGCTTGTCAATAATGAGATGATCGCACTGGAGACACGACGAGGGAAGAGTTCGAGGAAGACAAGCAAAGAGGCGTTGAGATATAGAACATCCCGAAGTGTCAATAGCACCAGTGTCACTGGGAGAGTTCAGGATATGGAAACGTATGTCGACACTCTGTCCGAGCGATAACAAGGAAGGCTGCAACCGAAGAAGATGGATCCACGGGCGATCTCCGACGCGCTGTGCTAGCGTCACGTATTGGAGGTACTCTGAGACAGGCGTGAGCCCCTTCGGTGTGCTTAACAGAAGCGACGAGAACGCGCGCATGTCCTCGTAGTTCTTGATCCACGCTCTCCGAAAGAGCTGCTTGCGGCAGAGATAAGCCCAGTAAGTACAAGTACATGAGCATGCTGCGACGTTTGCAATGTCTTCTTTACGACTCGGCACATCCTCACTCAGGTCGAGCAACTTCCAAGCATGCTCGCAGACGTAGAAGAGAACATCTGTAAACAGTTCGGGTGGTATGTCGGCCGCGATAGCCATGATCAAGGTGTAGCGATGTTATCTAGAAAACGAAGCAATTAGGCCTGGTTAGCTGGGCACCAGCGCATGCATAGTCTTGTACTTACTGAGAGGAGATGCCAGTTCGCGATAGGAGTAGTTGGAGACGGTAAATTGGACACACCGATTCTGGCGCGAATACCCAGATGATGTGTATTGATAGGCCAGCTCCTTGATTGGCCAGTTTCTAACGCTCATACCCCGCGGAACAAGTTGTCCCTGAGGCCGAACTTCAAGTGCGTGACATTCAGCACACACCCCGAAAGTGGCCACATGCTCAACAACATTTTCTCCCGGCCTCCACCTCCTTCCTCGTCATACATCCAGCGAACTCCACGATGAGAAAACATCGAAAACCGATAACATTTAATTTATGAGCAGACGCACGATGAAAAAAAAAACATGATAATATGTGTAGCAGGTCGAGAGTAGTCTGGTCTCGAACTCCACTGAATGGCAGTTGATATATAATACTTAATAGCTGTCAAATGCCCACACAGGCAGTTGTAATCGTTATCGTGTCCCTAAGTTTGTAAACAATCTGAGCTGAATTCAGCCGTTGATGACTACACCTAGTACTAAGCTGGCGACAAGTAATCTTGTTCGTATGCGTCTACAGAACCCAACACACTTGAGTTGTCGTCTCTGTTGAAGGTGCAACGATGGCGTACCTCCCAAGTCGACTAAGGACCCGCAGTTGGCTACATGGATATTGTCGTCCCCTGATTCAAAATAGAATAGACCGATACGACCACGAGGTTTGGCCAGCGCAGCCTGTTGGGTCTCTACGAATTGTACAAGGTCGTCGTAACTCTGGAATTGGAGCTGCAGCCCGATGAAACTATCTTGTGCAGCGCATGCATTGGCTATCTCCTTCCACACATATACTGAAGCTTCTTGGGGCTCAGTCCTGGGCAATGAGCGATCTGCTGGGCCCCGGATCCATTGTCTCTACCAGTAGAGCGACCCATAGATGTGCAGATCACAGAGGTGAAGTCGACCGCTATGGGACCGCCTCCATCGCGGCTATTATATAGGTATTTTCTAAAGCAAAGAGTTGGAGTAATCCGACATACCCCATGGCTCGGTAATATTCACATTCTATTAGGCTCGTGAACCAGCCTCTTATACCTCGTACCTCGGAATAGCATACGCTGCACCAGGGTTACACCATAAACATATTCAAGACTGGTGTAAACTCCTTTGGCATGGTCGATATTAATGCTGCAAACGCAAGCATATCATCGTAAGTGTTGATCGAGACGCTCGAAAGAGCTGCTTACGGCAAACACAGGCCCAATATATGCAGGTAAGTGAGCACACTGCAGAGGCCTTGATGACCTCTTTTCGGTTTGGCACTTCTGCTTCCAAATTGAGCAGCCAGTTAGCCTCCTCGCAGATATCGACAAGAATGATTCTGATTAGTATCTCAGGCGGGATGTCGGCCGCGGTGGCCGTCGGTGCAAGTCGGTATCGATATCTAAAGATCGTTGCAGTCAGAATGGTTCAAATGGTGCGGTATAGAATGTATCGTGGTACTTACAGCGAGGTTGTGGCAGGGGGACGTGTCTAGGGTCAAAGTATTGAAGGTGGAGGGGAGAAGCAAAGGGTAGGAACCTTGATGCGCGGTGTGTATGTGTCAGCAACGTGAGAGCAACTGGTCCTGATGTTGTCTCGATGTCAGCATGTTTCCGGAGTATACATCTGTGGTACTTCGACAAACGTACCAAGCCATGTGTTACCCACTTGCTCAGGCTTTCATTATGGTCGGTATGACCATACTTTGACACTCACCTGACTATTATATCAGATAACTCTCTAGACTACATGGCTCTGTAAACTGTCAAAGCAAGCAATATAATTGCTAATGAGCACATTCAAAAACGCACGCCGAGCTCGGTTATGGTCGTCCAACCACGTCTATATCATATCCACCTTCTCGTCTACGGGTCTAAATGTGCGGTAGGCCAATTTCAAGTTATGCGCATCCTCCGGTCTTGAGGACACTGGGGCGAGACACTAGAAGCTGAGCGCGGCGTCCTAAGGTCTCAAAACCTAGGCATGTAGTAAAGGATCGTCGCAATCAAGTCTTCACCACGAGTATCCATGTTGCCGTGCATCTATCATCTGATGATTTAGTAGGGATGAGACCACAGAGTAGAAAACCGGGCATACCTCCTAATTCTGCTAATGACTCGTAATCGACAAAACACCAGTCATAATTTGACAGACGTCCCATTCGATGGAATAGTCTGATACGTCCGTCAAGCTTGGTAAACGCTGCACGGCATACATCCATAAATTCGATAAGATGGTCACGATGTGAGAATTGCAGCTGTAGTTGGGTAAAACGGTTTTGTGCGGCGCAGATTTCTAGTACTTCCTCCCATGGCAGTGCTGCTATGGTTTGGACACCGGACACCGCGCCCTCCTCCGGATCAGATTGCCCACCAGAGCCACACTCGATGGACACACAGAGTGCCGAGATATGGTCGACTATGACGGGATGATCGGTCTCCAGAAGATCGGTAGTCGACTGTGCGGCATAGAATCCAAAGATCACAAACGGGTACGGTGACATAAATCCTCCGTTCTTCATGGAGCATATTCTGCGCATATCTTCGCATATCGTCAGGGAGGGATTCACGCTACGACAGCCATGGGTTGACACTCACAGGCGTTCTTGTGCAACAGAGGATCCCACATATACTGGTAGATAAGGAGCTTCGACGTCTTGTGGTTCGGACACAAGGGCTTGACGATATCAAGGATAGCTTGCTGGGCGGATGGGAGCAGCTGCAGCGGAGTATCGATTATTCTACTGTTCAACAGAACGGGTATACTTGACTGCATGTGGTACCGCATCATGACAGAGTATGCCAACCACGCGGTTTCCGCAGTATGCAGATTACCTTCAACAGTGACAGAAGCACTGATACCAGCGAACTTCAACTCGAGATTGTCGCCCTTGATGAGTAGATCGTTCAAGGGAGTCGATGCAGCCTTCACGGTGTCCCATGTAACGTCTAGTAGCGTGACATTCCAGGCAACGATATGCTTTCGCGGGTAGGGTCGACGTCCAAATTTGGCCAGGAGCGACTTGACATCCCTTTCAGTTCGAAAGTAGGGATTCCTGATAGTAAGATCATCACATTGATGACATGATGCAGGAAGAGCTCGAGGGAGACCAGAGAACACACAACGGTAAGTTGGCCGTCGAGTTGTATCAGAGTCTGTGCTGGAGGAGTCGATGATACGGAAGTGAATGGACGCGTAATTCCGCACGAGAGGCATTTCTGGGATCAGTGACGGTTGCAGCCGGAAGAGATGGAGCCACGGTCGATCAGCGATGTGTAAAACCAGAGTCGCCCTCTCAGCGAGTGCTGAGATGGGTTTAAAGCCCTTTGGGGTGCTCGACGCCAGTGACGAGAACGTGCGGAGGTCCACGTAGTTCTTGATCCATATCTTCTTGAAAATACGCTCGCGGCAGATGCGTGCCCAGTACACGCAGGTGAGCGAGCACGCTGTGATATCCTTGATGGTCTGTTTTCGGCTCGGCGTCATAGCTTCTGGATCGAGGAGATCAACAGCGAACTCGCAGACGTAGAATAAGATACTGCCGAACAGCTCGGGTGGCAAGGTGGCTGCGGCAGCCACGAAAGCCATGGTGTGGATTCAAAGAGTAGACACTGTCACGTCTAAGGACCGTGGAAGTCAGTGTGTGCCGATAAGGTCTCTCTTCGTTCACGTACTATAGAGCAATGTCGGTGAAGCAGTCGAAGACCTGGAGGAAGCCCAAGTGCGGCAGGTGGGTAGCAAGAGGCAAGCCTCGAACAGTGCAGCTACTGCGCCATATATAAAACTTGTGACAGTTCCTATTAGTACTGTGGTCAGAGGCGTCTTGTGTGCGATCTAGAAGCTCGCGCTTCTTGTTTTTACATAGTAAACTCCCAGGCCAGTCACTGTGACATTAGCACGTCTATTTTGAACTTTGTGTGAGCACTGTGACCCTGCCTGGGCCTGCCACATACAAGCTATAGCCATAAACGTACCGTTTGACTCTTACACGGCATTATCGAAGAAATGAATGTTGGTAGTCGCTGTCAGCGACATTGACAACCCTACACTTAGCAAGAACAGCGCCGACACGCTCCGCTCGAGAATTACCTTTTGGGGAATCGATAACAGCGAGCGGAGTTTCGAAACAGACTCGTGGTATGTATACGTAGTTCCTGGTAAGAAACACGTTCACCACTGTTCACCACTGCGCGCCACGCCATAATACTCGAAACTAGACAGAGAAATGGAAATCGTATGATACATTTATATATCTTGAACAGGTTACCCATCTACTCGACACATTATTTTCTATGCTACGTAGCTATGTGAATAGTCAGAAGAGGTCGTGCAGGAATCGTCAAACAACTGAGCGAGAGCAACAAGAACAGAGAAGACCACAAGGGCACAACAGAACATCCGAGCCGTACAACTTAGTCGACATCCATCTCAGGAGGACCGTTGTCCGGGTTCGCCTGCTGCTGTTGCTCGGCGTTGGCCTCAGGCTTAGGCGTCTCCTGGCCGGTCTTGGGAGTCTCTGTGCCCTCAACCTTGGGAGCCTTAGGCTTGGGCTTGGTCAAGATGGGCGTAGCGAAGTAGATGATCTCGTCCTTCTTCTTCAAGATCTCCGCGCTCGTCAACACAGGGTCGACGTTCTTCGGCCTCTCGCTCTGCCTCACGATCTGGTCGTCCAGCCACTTCTGCACAGTCGCGACCTTCTCGACGACAGCCTGCTTGTCTTTCGCGTCGATGTGCGAGTACTTGTCGTCGTCTGAGGTCGCCTGGGACAGGTACAGGTTGATCGTCTCGCGCAGCTGGCTGATGTTCTTCGAGCGCTCTTCGGATTCCTTGTAACGGAGGGTGATGGGGTCGCCGAGGACCTTGAGGCTGTCGAGCTTGGCAACATAGACGGACTTGGTGGCGTCCTCGCCTTCTTCGGAGTAGAGCCAGTCCTCGGCTTCCTGGAGAGCAGCGAGGAGCTTGGTCTTCTCCGGGGCCTGGACGAAAGCGGCGTAGCGGCTGTCGAGCTTGCTACGAGTGTCGTAGATGTACTCCTCAAGAGCGTTCTTACGATCCTATTAAATCATATCCAGTCAGCACACATCGAACCCACTTGACTAGTAGATGAAGATATACCTCAGTATCGAAGACCAGCTTGTCAGCAGCATGCATCTCCGCCTCGGCCTGCTTGTACTGCTCCAGAAGCGACGTGTCCAAGCTCGTCGATGCCCAAACGAAGGGCACCGGGATCTTCTTCACAATCTTCTTCTTCTTGGGGGCCTCCTCACCATCAACAGCCATCGCCTCCTCCTTCTCCTCGATCTCCTCAGTGTATGCCTGCTCAAACGAGACAACACCGTGCTGGTTGAGCCTGGTGCGGACCTTGACAACAGTCGCGTCGCCATTGGGTTCCTGGGGCACATCCTTGGCATTGAAACGCGCTATCCAGGGGTTGATACCACCAGGGAGAGAAGAGGGGTCGGCGTACTCTGCCGACAACTCGAAGGGTCCCTTGCGGTAGAACGTGAGGACCTTGGTCGAGGGAAGGGCGTTACCCTTGGGGAAGACCTCGAGCTCGGTATCCTCATCGGGCTCTTCAGGCTGCTTGTCCCACTTGACCTTGATAGAGTAGGGAGTGATGTCGTGGATGGCGAAGTCACGGACACGGAAGGTGGGGGAGAGCATGGCACAGATGAGAGTGGCACCACGGGCGGCGGCTTCGTCTTGGTTGAGGGTGGTGGAGAGAGTCTTGCCGACGAAGACAGACTGGATCTTGGCGCGGACGGCGGGGATACGGGTGCCACCACCGACGAGCTCGACAGCATCGATTTGGTCGAGGGACAAACCAGAATCTTCCAGAGCACGCTGGATGGGCGCTGCGATGCGCTCGAGGAGGGGTTCAAGGAGGGCCTCGTATTCCTCACGGGTGAGACGGCCGGAGGCATCGATGTCGTTCATGATAGACTCGACGTTGAGAGGAGCCTCCGCGTTGGCGGAGAGAACCTTCTTCACCTTCTCGGCACCAGCGGCGAGACGGAACATAGCTTTGGGGTTTGCGAGGACGTCAATCTTGTACTTGGTCTTGAACTCCTCGGCAAAGTGGCGAACAAGAGCGTAGTCGATGTCACGTCCACCGATGTGGCGATCGTATGCGGTAGACTTTACCACGAGTTGTCCCTTGGAGAAGGCAACGATGGAGACAGCGAGTTGAGAGTGACCGACATCGACGAAAGCGACGTGTCTTGGGTTCTCAGCCTCAGGGAGGTCGGACTTTGTGATACCGTATCCGAGGGCTACGGCAGTTGTGTCGTTGACCAAACGAAGGACGTTCAGGTTGGCGATTGCAGCAGCATCGAGGACTGCTCGTCGTTGTGAATCGGTGAACCATCCGGGAATTGCGATTACGACGTCGCTGACGGGCACCTTGAGCTCATTTGAGGCGGTGTCTCGTAGCTTGCCCAAGTATGCACCGACAAGCTGCGTTGCGGAGAATACACGTGGTTCACCAAGATACTGGACCTATAGTACTGTCAATATCTGTCCAGCTCAAACTACCGAAAGGGGCAGCGTACCTGTGCACCGACAGATCCTCCAGCGTCTACGAGGGTGGCATGCGTAAACTTCTTCTCAACCTGCTCGATCTCAGGATCCGAGATTGTGCGGCCAATAAGACGCTTTAGTGAGCCAATGGTGTTGCGGAAGTTGGATGTCTCGACGCTCTTTGCGCTTTCACCAATTGATCGCTGCTTGAATCCGAAGGAGACAAGCGATCTATGGACATGGTCTTGTTAGTATCGCTGCAACGGACGCGATCCAGAGAGGAAAACACGTACGGAGTAGCACGGTTGGAGACTTCATTGACGATAATGTCAACACCACGAAGTCTCGCAACACCGATCTACATAGCACAAACATTGTAGTCAGAATCTACACGCGCCATTCTCTTTCTTGGTACACACCTTGCTGTGCAGTGAGCCGAAATCGATACCGACTACGGACATGACTCTGTCGTGAAATTGGTCGTGGAAGTAAAGATGAAAGGAGTCGTGAAGGTCGAGGACAAGCCGGGGATTTTGAGGAGAAAGAGTGCGTGCGATGAGGAGATGCGAGATCAGGCTGGCTCGAGCTTTTTACGCGCTCGGAAATTTGGGTGTGACGATCCGTTCTGTAACCTTCTCGCGATTTCTATCGCCCTTTCCATCATCTTCCCCCAGAACACGACTCCTCCTCGCCATCGCCGCATGCAGGCAGCGAGGTTGGAATATTGAACAGCAACAAAATTGAAAGAACAGCGGTGCGAGGTGCTTCTCAATAGCGAAGCTCACCCACAAATGGCTCCGTGACTGGTTGTGACACTCGTGTGACACACGCAGAAGAGGTCATACATAGTATGATGTAATTACAATGAAAACACGCTCGTAACAGAACTAGGAGAGGACAAGTGAGGTCGTAGATATGATGGGGTATCCAATATTGGACTTGACCACGACAACGACCGAGAACAGACAGAGGGAGATAGATCTGCAGGGGAGACATTGAGTAAACGTTGCCCAAGGAAGGAGAACGCAAACCTAAACTTACTTTCTTGAGAAGCTTGGCTGAGCACCGAGCCAGGCGTCGGCGCAGACGGTCTCCGAAAGGGGGAAACATGCGTTCCTGTGGGTGTATCGCTAGTCGTGGCTATTGGAGATAGACTGGGAGATGACATCGCAGATCGAAGGGAGAGTCGGGATAGGAGGGATCCGGGTGTAGGGGCTGATGGACGCAAGAGGGTTTGTCGGATGGTGGGTGAACGGGATGAGCAGGATCTGGACGCAGACAGTGTTCGCGAGCGCGAGCGGCGGGAGGCCGGTGAGTATCTTGTGCTTGTCAACGAGCCAGGAGTGAGGAGACCATTCGGGTTGTGCGATGATCGGTCTTGCGGGTGTACATCCACGTCCAGCAATTCCAGAGATGTTCTGAATGTCGAGTCTATGAGAGGAAAAGCAAACGCGGACAGCAACGAAGAAACGCTGCTACGAGGCTGGATGCTCTGCGATAACCTCAGTAATGTTGTGACGCTGGAAGAGCGGATATCGCTCACCTCATCATTAACGGTAGGTCTTGGCAAACTGAGGTGAGCTAACGTTGGAGATGGCGCATCCTCCGTATTTTCAAAGAGCAAGACCTACAGAGCTCGAAGTCAGACCTAGCACCCGTCCTAAACAAAAACCGAACTGCTTACTCGAGCGATATTCCTGATAGGTGGTATAGTACTTGATGGCTCATACCAGACACTCGGAAGGAGAGCAGGCGCAGGCTGTGTAAGCAGATTACTCGAAGGTGTAGCCAGCTTTAGCCCACAAAGAGAGTCCGGAGACGGTGTCGCGGCCAGCTGTACGCAAATCTGAGGAGTCGCCTGAGCATCCAAGTCCAGAGATGGAGAGGGACCGGTTGACGTAGATAGCACAGCATTCCTAGCCCGTTCGCTTGGAGGCTTCGACTTGATTTCTGCAAACGTATCATGAGAGACTAGAGTATCGTCGCTGTCGATGTTGTCCATATTCAGCTGCACGGAGAGAAGTGGGCTATGGTTTGACCAGAAGGTTCCCAAGTCGACAGAGCCCGGAGGAGAACCCAAGGGGCTGTCTTGTAGGGGCGTGAAGGTGGTGAGGATCAAGGGGCTAAAGTTCAAGGTGGTAGGCAGGATCGAAGACACGGTTGAATATGGCCGTTTCTTGGGAGTTACAGACAGCCTTTCGGGAGCCAGTATCACAGTTGCATCGCCAGTAGAATCCAGTCGTCTCGATGTACCGTTGGTCAAGCATGCTTGAGTTGTAGAGTTTAGGGCATCGCAGGTGTAGTCCTTCGACGCATGCTTGTGGGAGAGATTGCAGTCGAGCACTGTTACTCTCTCATCCGAAAGACATAGTACGGTTCGTACAATCGGTGATTCGCAGCAAATCTTGCCACACGAAGAAGCAGAAGGAGAGGTTTCCTCAGAAAAACCGTCCATCGGTCCAGTAAGAGGCTGGTTGAGAGAAAGACGAGGGAAACGGATGGTTGAGTGGGTGAAGAACTCTACATCCATTTGGCCCAGCATGTCACCAAGAGGGAAGTCGAAGGTATCCGAGAAATCGAGCTCTGGCAAGAAAGACCTCTGTAACACGCCTTCCTCGGAGCAAGTCAAAGGGAATAGCAGTTTCTCAGCTGAGACGTCTTCAAGTCCTTCAAGGTCGGCCAATTTGCCTAAGGTGACCGAATTGAGCAGCAACTCGCTGTTTCGAGAGAGCTTGATCTCTTTGACGACTTCAGCCTCGGAGCTGACGGTATAGACGTCCACGCAAACGTCGACACTGAGACAGTTGACGGTGTGTTGGTCCCTTTCGCGTGCGAGGCGGCGTTTCAACACCATGAACAAAGCCAGAGAGAACAGTAGAAAAGCAGCGGACAAGCCAAGGATCAGAGGAAGCGTATATGGAGGGGAGGTCTGCGCAGGAGATGATGCATCGTCGTTGAGGGTAGCCTGGGGTTGAATAGAGGTGTCGCGTATTTGTAGGAGGTCGCCGGGAGTAGGTAGTGGAATTGCTGGCATTACAAAGATGTTGAAGTGTCCGTTTCGCTGTGTGTCTCCCCGAGAGTCGAGCGTAATAGCATAGCAAGGCTAAAGGCGATGTGTGTACGTGAGGAAGAGCAAGCCGTTGTGCCATGTGGATAAGTACCTGAATAGGAAGGCCAAACAGTTCACACGGTTGTCGACGCGCGCCAAGGAGGCTTGAGCGTCCCGGGCCCTATGCATAGTCTTGACCATATGACACCACCGAGTAGAGCTCTTCGTGCCAAACTCTGTGCAGCACCACGAGTGTCTAATACAATACATAGCTTGGTCTGTCTTATGAAACTTTGTCGCACTATAATGCTAACGTTTCCATCTCCCTTTACTAGATATACTACACTAGCCTTATACTTGGTTTCATAGTGCTCGTCGGAGTTCCATGGCTTCTGCAGCCGACATTCCAGCTGAACTGTTCGAAGATATCCTCTTCTATGTCTGCGGTGGATCATCTGCGTTCTGGGATCTTAGCCCAGGCCTTCCAGTCTGGAAAGAAGCTATAAAGACACTTACTGCCTGCTCCCTTACCTGTGTCTACTGGGCACGCATATGCCGTCGCACGATATTCAGTCGTCTTCGGTTCCATAACTACAAGGACCTGTGTGCGTTCCTGTCATTGGTGGCGGACACACCCACGGCGTTTACGCCGGCTTCAGAATATGTCTGGCTTGCCGTTATGGTGCAACGCGTAGAAGACAGGCCGTGGCTCCATCTTCTTCAGCTGCGGCCGTATTTGCTCCGGAATATGTTGCACGCGTTTGTGGACTTTACCTTCATCGACTACGCTACCCCAAACGAAGATAATCGGGCACGGCGTCCGGTTCATTTACGCCTCTTCTCCGGACTCCCTCGGAGTCTGCCCTCGTCATGCCACCGATGTGATTCTTTCACAGTCCGTAATCCTCGTTTTCGGGACACAAACGATCTCTCATCATTGCTGAATAAGTTCAGCGCACGGCGCCCACATTCTTATGGTCTGCAACTCACTTTAGACAAGGTCTCGTGGGATGATACAACGCTCTTGGGTTTCCAGGACGGCCTGGCAATTAGCGAGCCACTGGCCACACCATTTCGATACGCTCATGTTGTGGTGACAAACTCCACGAATAGCGCGGAAACAGCATGGCTAGCCTACTCCTCTCAGGCGACGTTACCACATCAAGTACCTTTCGGTACTTCTGCAACTTCAAGGGGCAACGATGTTTTACCCCTGAAGCTTCAGCCTCCCGCTCAACGTGCGGCATTAGAAATCGGAAAGATTGTATGTCAAGCTCGCACGGTGGCAAGGTTTGCTCTTCTGTTGACTGCGGAGGATCAATACTCATACAACAATCTCGGTGGGTTATTTAACTATCAATGGTACAGAAACATAGCTCTTATTTCATAATAGAGCTGGTGAGAATATGCCATTTCAATGCTAAACACGAAGAGGAGGGATGTGCCATAAATTTTGACTTCTATGCTTTGCAACCGCCCACAGAGCAATCCACCGAGGATAGTAACATCATCGTGATCGACCACATCTCTGTGGTCTCTGTGTTTGTCGAATTCCCGTCTGGAAGACCGCTTTCTGAGGACGGCTCATTCGTTGGCGCGCAGAATGTGATCGAATACCGTTGGGAGGATATAGTGGACCTCTGCGCTAGCATAGAAGGTTTTATGTCACTCCAACTATCGTTTCCAAGCCGCGGAGACCTCGTCCAATTTACGGAGGCGCGAGCAGCAGCATTGGTCAGGCTTTCAGGTCGAGTCGCTCTATTTCACGAAACGGAAGATGGGATCCCGCGAGCAGTCGACTTGACGACGTTGCAGGATAAAGGAGGTACGTTTCTGCATACAAGTTGCGATCTTAGCGAGTGCGGTGTCGCTTATCATTTGAATCTATCTCGGGTGTTCGATGTAGATGCCTCACAGCACGGGCATGTGGCCTGGTGGTACTAGTTTGTACGTCGATCGGCTCTTTTCATGAAGTAGGCTCTATAGCTCAGAGTGAATTCAAACTACGCTTATCGTCAATGTTTGTACAATAGCTTGCATATGAATCTAATAGAACACATCCTGTAATGTCGATAAACCGGGATGGTTTCTTCGCAGTGGCCAACACCGCAACCTCACAACGGACTCATCGTGAGTCGAAACATTAGTTTAACCCATATCCTCGCCTCTACATATCTGATGTCTGGCATTTAATTACCGCTGCTCCGCCCACCTCATTACTTTCTTCTCAAACTCGATGCGATCGACTTCTCTGGCGAGTAATTCCTCCATCGCTCTGGTGTACTCAGCGTTCTGTGCAAGCAATGTTAACAATTAGGTTCTATTGTATGATATACAACGGCAGTAAGATGAAAGAAAACAAAGAGGGAGGATGGCATAGCCCGGAACGGGGGGAGCGACGAGGGTTCGAACAAAACAAACAGTTGAAAACGTACACGTGTGACTAGCATCTTGACCTGCGATTGTAAGTCAGAGACTGAGTTGCCTTCAGACGCAAAAGGATCAGCAGTATGCCTCGAGAAGAGCAATTCTAGAGACATACTAGCAACGTTGAAGATCTTGTTAACATCTCCCTTGGTCACGGTCTTATACTTGTCTGGCGTAATTACATCACTTAGGAAGTCTCCAAGTACACCAAGCTAGGACAAGAAATATATCGTGTTGTCAGTACTACACGACCAGCAGTATATCATGATGGAAGACATACCAAAAAGTAGAGAACATAGAAGACGAGGAGGACCACTGCTTGAGCGGCCACAATACCACCAATGGCAAACAGCATGCACATTAGTAGTACATAAGCTTGATCGTCCGAAAAAGGGAGAGGTTCCTGATGAGTGCGCAGTAAAACACCAGCAAAGAGGCGATCCATGGAGGTTAAGAAGTGATCCATGTGGGTGAAGGACTCGGAGGTGTGCCAGTGGAAAAGGAAGAACCGATATCGATACCAACATCATGGCTTCTCTTTATAACCTTTTGCCTGCCCGCCACTCAAGCCTCGCTAAACCGCGAAAACATGCCACAGGCCCCGAGTTGAACGCTATACAGTCCCATTTCTTTGTTGAGCTGAAAGATATGATAGGGGTGGCGCGATGCTGCAGGCAACCTTTCAAGTCTTTTGGTCTGTCTCCGTTTCCACCCACTGGCATAGATGCTTTGTTAGCATGAATATCATGATTGTGACATTAGATGAAAGCGGTACCCATTCACAGTCAAAAGATTGCTTATATACCAGGCAGTGGCGGGAAATAAAAGGTAAGCTTTGTCGCGTCGCAGCAATAGTAATGCTTTGAGCCATTCGCATTCTATCCATGTCAGAAAGGCTGGATCAGTTACATTTGGTCTGGGACTCGGAGACCTCTGCAGTGACATGGCAGTATACGTACACGTAGTTACTAGTAGGACCTCAAGGCCTCAAGCTTCAAAGCTTCAAGTTCAAGGCCTCCGAGTTAAGAACGTTAGAGGCGCCCACGAAATAACTTGAAGCTGAGCTTGAATTGAGTCGGATTGAACTTTCACGGCTACTACGCGTGCCCCCAGCATGCACAATACTTACCACGATATCCTCTTACGACTATCTTCTCCCTCTTACTTGTAGGTATAGTGATTCTACCGTACCGTAACCTCCAGTAAGTACGATAAAAACATTCTTCGTGTCCAGACAGCGCCCTCATAGATCCAAATACTTGCTACGATAACGTCGACTCATTCTGTTTAGGCGTAAGTATTGGAGAATGGCCACCGCAGCCAGTTATATATTGACATATTCGCGTAGGAAGTGAAAGGCAACGTCACACCGTACAAGTCACTCTTCGCTGCACAGATCAATTCATCCCGCACTGCTTGCTTTCATGGCTTCAGCGGCCGACTTGCCACAAGAGCTATTTGAGGGCATCCTATATTATGTCTGCGAGTATGCTCGGAGGTTGCTCGACCTAGGAACCCAAATGCAGAACAGGAAGGAAGCTATAAAGGACGTTGCAGCTTGCTCGCTCACCTGCATCTACTGGGCGCGGACTTGCCGCCGACGGATGTTTCGAAGGTTATGGGTCAAGAGCTACGAGGACCTATGTACATTCTCGCAGCTAGTTCTAAGCACGCCGAAGACCTTGACGCCACTCTCAGAACACGTTACTGTTGCCACCCTAGTACAACACATAGACGACCGGCCATGGATTTACCTTCTCCGACTACATCCCTCTCGGTTCTCTGCATTGCTACGAGCTGACTACATATACATTCACATCATCGACTCTCCTGACCATGCGCTCGCTCCGTCACGTCCGACACACTCACGTCTCTTTGCTCGCCTCCCCAGAGCCCCGCCCTCATTGTGTCACCAGTGCGATGCCCTTGTGCTCGAAAGTCCGTATTTTCGAACTCCCAACGACGTCAAGTTACTCCTGAGCCATTTCTCTTATAGACCTGGGAACCAGACTCTTCTGCTGTCCAACGGCACATGGGCTCCTGGGGCACAGCTTCAGAATAACATGCTCACAAGAGACGTGATAGACATACTCCCTCGTAATACCTCTATTACAACCGAGAGTTGTGCGTATAGCGCGGAAACAGCTTGGCTGGCTTTCTGTGCTATTCTTGGACGTCGTAACCGATACAAACCGAACGCTGTCTCTTCATACAGTGCCAAAGGCGATCTGCTGTTACAAGTCGGTCCATCAGCTCAACAAGTCATCCTTGACACGGCAAAGGTGATCTGTCACGTCGAGCAAACCGCTCCACTCCGTATTCGCTGCAGAGCCGGGACATTTGTAAACTCGCACAGCGGCTGTGAGTAAGCCTAAAGTGTCTTTTTTCGGGTACCGTTCTGACGTTTTAGCAGCTTTGCAACAGATTTGTTCTATAGATGTTGGCATGTATAAAGGCGTGCTACCCAGCCTTGATCTCAGTTTTTATGCCTCTTTTCCAGTGATTCGGGCTACTACTGGGGATATTCATTGCACACCACTTGACGACATCGCGCTAATCTGTGCTTCTATCGGCCCTATACCACGGCTGTATGCCAAGGCTGATCCAGGGGTTTCGTCCTCGAGCGAGCTCCAGAAACTCTGGCAGGCGATGATAGGCGTATTCCAACGGGGAGATGACATGCTATTACAGCTGATCTTCAAGAGTCGTGACGAACTTATATACTTCATGGAGGGACAGCGAGAAATGCTGGCTGAGCTCGGTAATCGAGTGTCGTTCTTCCATGAAATAACAAGCAAGAAGGATGCTAGAGCAGTGAATCCTGTGACTTTGGCGGACATTGGAGGTACGCTCGTATTTCCCAACGTCTAGTAAAATCCCATTTCGGCTAATAGAACGTCGTACTAGCTTCCAGGGATCACGGTTATATCGAGGCCTTCCGCTAGCTATCGCATTCATCCTTTCCCTCAAAACCAGATTCTCATCTGGCATTCTCAGGACCGCCTGTCAGGCGCCTTCTCTCGCCCTCTCTGCCATCCCTGTGTTTAAAAAGGGTTGGGCATATGTTAAAGTTCTATGGACACCGATGATCGAACATCCTTCGCTCAAAATAAGCGTATATCCTTGGACACACAGTAGAGATATGTATGTAGTAAGAAGGATTCATCCGGCTACAGCTAGAATATCCAACACAAGATCATCTCGTCCGATTTATGGAGGTAAACCGGGAGACGTTATCTTTGCTCAGCGTACGCATGAGTTTGCGCGGTCGACGCCGAAGCTGATGCAGAAGATACTTCATTTCCTACGCCGTCGGAAATTGGAACCGTCTATTGTCTTATTATCTTCCCTCTATTCTCCGATTCTCTGACTCGCTACATAGCAACACGCCAGGCTGTTGTTCCATAACGGAGGTCAGCCCCCAAAATAAACATGCGATCACAGGCTGGGTGATACACAAGCGTAATTGACTAGCTGGATTGTGTATTATTCCGAGCAGCTCTTTATGATTATACATGCGCACTCTGCATCTTTTATTTCGGTGGCGAGAATAGCCTATACCTGTCCACTGGGACCAACAGCTCCTGTGGTGTTCGCCGCTGTCTCTATAGGCTTCATCGCAGGGAACAATAACACCTCCTTGATGTCTGAAACAGCATGTAAGAAGGAGGATGCAACTCGATAAAGTGAAAGACTCACTGGTAGAGTTGGTCAAGAACATAACGAGACGATCGATACCGATACCCCATCCACCGGTCGGCGGGAGACCGTGTTCGAGCCTGCAGAGAGAATCGCCCGTCAGCACGCAGCTTGGCACCGCTAGAAGCCACAAAAACACTTACGCGTCAACGAAGACCTCATCGATGCCCTGGGCTTCATCATCACCGGCCTCCTTCTGCCTGACCTGCTCCTCGAAACGCAACCTTTGCTCGAAGGGGTCGTTCAACTCAGTGTATGCGTTGCAGAACTCCTTGCCGCACATGAAGCCTTCGAAACGCTCGCAGAGACCTGGGCGCGATCGATGGTACTTGGCAAGAGGAGACATCACTTGCGGATGGCCGACTGCAACGACGTGTAAGCGGAGATATATGCTGAAAAAGTAGCAGAACATACCGATGAATGCGGGGGAGATGCAAAGTGGCTCAATGTACTCTCCGACGAGCTAAAGGATCGATCAGCACACGAGCCGTAAACAGACAAAATAACAGTGATTACCTTGTCGAGGAGTCGTGCGTTCGTGCGAGGCTCACTGCATTCAACGTTGTGCTGATGCAACGTCAGTTATATCCTTAACGCACACCATCAAAGAGAGCGCACCTTCTTGCAAAGATCGCGGAGGAACTGGTTGGCCTCTTCAGTATGAAGAGTCTCGCCAGGAGGGAACTTAACACCGAGCTTCTCCTCTAGCGTGCCAATCATATCATATCGCTTCCATGGCCTAGCGAATTCGAGTTCGTGCACCTTGTCGCTTTCCTTACCCTCGGGATGGTAAGTCAACTTCGTGCTACCACCAGTCAGGTACTTGACAAGCCCCTCCACCATGCTCTCCGTCAGGTCCATGATGTCGTACATATCAGCGTAGGCCATGTAGAACTCGCAGATCGTGAACTCGGGGTTATGGGTCAAATCGATACCCTCGTTCCTGAACACTCTGCCAATCTCGTACACTCGGTCCAGACCACCGACGACGAGCTGCTTTAGGTACAACTCAGGCGCGATACGGAGGTAGAGATCGAGGTCCAAGTCGTTGTGGTGTGTGATGAAAGGCTTGGCAGTTGCTCCTCCCGCGATCATACTTGTCATCGGTGTTTCGACTTCGAGGAAACCGAGGTTATCGAGGAACCGACGGACGTAGTTGATAATTTTGCTACGAGTGATGAAAATCCTGCGGACGTCGGGAGACATGATTAGGTCGAGGTAACGCTTGCGGTAGCGAGTTTCTTGATCCTTCAGGCCAAAGTGGCCAGATGGAAGCTGATGGAGATTGGGTGCGAGGAGGATCATTTCAGAGGGGGAGATGGACAGTTCGCCCTTTTGAGTACGCGAAGGAGTGCCGATGACACCAACGATGTCGCCACGACGGAAGTGTTCTTGGTCCGCGGCGAAGGTATCGGGGCTCTTGGAGTCTCTGTGGTGCTTGCTTCACGGAATTGCAGAGACGCATACAGTGGATGATACGTACTGCTTGGTGGCCATGATCTGAACCTTTTGACCCTCTGCGTGCAAATCGTAGAAGCGGAGGTTCTGGCCAGCTGCTCGGACGTTGTGTACACGACCAGCTAAAGCCTCCGTCTTGCCCTCTAACTTCGTTCCAGACTTGATGACACCCTCCTTGCCATAAGTTTCGATGTAATGAGGTACTGAAATAGTAACGTTGAACTTGTGTGGGTAGGGGTTTGGGCTCTGAGTTTCCTTGAGCTTGAGGATGTTGCGTGAACGAAGCTCAAAGTATTGCTATGATGGTGATGGAAAAAATTATTGGCTGGCGAATGGTGTGCAGTATACCCTTGCTCACATTGGGGTTGAGATCATCCTCGTTAACGGCAGCAGCAGCCTGGGGCTTTGCGGGTGCACTCGCTGCCTTTTCCGCCTTCTTGGCGTCCTTTGCGCGCTGCTTCTCGCGACGCTTGAGCTCCCTGCGACCGATGCAAGTCAGTCCTGCGCGATCGCCTTCAACGATAAACATTCAGCACGAGCCACTCACTGCTTGGAGATCATCTCGCCCGTCACCGGGTCCTTGTGAGTGCCAGCATTCTCCGTGGCCATGTTGCGTAGCTGAAGGTGGTTTATCGGTGGAAATCTAGGATATCGAGGATATAGTACAGGTCTAAGAGACGCATGGAACCGAGAAAGCCTCAGCATGCAACTTTTTTAATAGCGATAATTACTTCGAGTCACGGTCCCAGCGTGAAAGTGATTAGTGAATGTCCCGGATAAAGACGGATCGTTCTCACGATGCGTGAAATACGGGTGCGAACGTCCTTAATATGGTAGGTAATTGTTCTGAGTTTAGGGTAAGTTCAAGCTCCGCATATGCGTAATATCCGCGGCGCCAAATGCAGCCTCCTTGCACTTGACTCTCGACGGCGCCGACCGACGCCTCTCGACATCGCCTTTCACCCACTGCGCATTAGACACACGACATATTCAACTTTAACCACCATGTCTTCCGACTACGAGAACTCTGACAACGAGTACTTCGAGGATGACGATGAGATCATGGACGAGGATGACGGTGAGTCCTGTGCCTTACGGGCCTCCCGGGACAGCATGAGGGCGTGTGCTGATCAAGCCCAGGGTCCGCATCCGACATGGAGGTTGACACGTTTGACAATGACTATAAGCTGGTCGGGGGCAAGAGGCTCAAGTCGTATGAAGTCGATTATAGCTCGCTGAGTCAGAAACAGATTGAGGACAAGATGAAGGGGGAGGTGGACTACATTAGCGGTCTATGCGGGGTTGATGTGAGTATTTTGATGGTTTACGGCTCGTGTGATAATGCTCATGCCTCTAGCAGGCCGATGTCGCGAGCTTACTGCTCAGACATTTTGACTGGAACCGCGAGAAGCTTGTGGACAAGTACATGGACAACGCGGATGCAGTCAAGAGCAAGGCCGGACTTGCACCGCCACCTAAGCCAGAATCCTCAGCGGCCACCTCCTCACAGGCAGAATCTCATGCAGGACCGAGACGGTCGACGCGGCGAGCGAACCCTTCAGACGCGCCTAAGCAGAGCAAGACAAAGACGATCATTGAGCGGATCAGTCCTCCGGTTGAGGAGCCCTACATGTGTCCAATCTGCTGCGACGACAACCCTGCAGAAACGCGTTCACTTTCATGCGAGCATAAATTCTGCAGTAGCTGCTGGAGCGAGTATATCAAGAATAAAGTGCGCAATGAAGCCGAACAGTGGATCACTTGCATGGGAGAGGATTGCAACCTAGCCGCTCCGAACGAGTTCATCCAGAGCGTTTTGGCAAGCGATCCGGTCGTCTGGGATCGCTTCAAGGAGCTGCTCGTACGTCACTACGTTGCATCTAACAGGAACTTGAAGTACTGCCCCTACCCATCCTGCACCTACACCGTCTCCTGTCCCTCTGCATCTTCGAAGTCCGCTCTCACGACCATTGTCCCTATCGTCACCTGTGGCGCATCCGCTACGCACAAGTTCTGCTTTGGTTGCAACATCGATGACGATCATCGACCCGTTGTATGTGCCGCCGCCAGGTTGTGGCTGCAGAAATGTCAGGATGATAGTGAGACGGCGAATTGGATCAAGACCAACACGAAGGAGTGCAGCAAGTGCCAGAGCACTATTGAGAAGAACGGCGGTTGCAAGTAAGTTTGTTAATTGAGTTCGTTTACTGCATGAATTGATGTCCGCTAAAGCCATATGACGTGCAAGAAATGCAAATACGAGTTCTGTTGGGTCTGCATGGGTAAGTGTATTCGATGCACCTACTGGTCACTTCAAGACTGACACCCTGTAGGGCCTTGGTCGGAGCACGGTACGGCATGGTACTCATGCAACCGGTACGACGAGAAAGCCAGTATCGATGCCCGTGATGCGCAGTCACGAAGCCGCGCCTCCTTGGAGCGTTATCTGCACGTAAGCGCTGTTGTATTTTAGATGTGTGATCACCGGCTGACTCATGCACTTGTGTGCAGTATTACAACCGATGGGCCAATCATGAGCAGTCTGCGAAGCTTTCGGTCGAGCTCTATGCAAAGACGGAGAAGAAGATGGAAGAGATGCAGATTACATCGGACCTGACGTGGATCGAAGTACAGTTCATGAAGAAGGCCGTCGACGAAGTCTCAAAATGCCGTATGACGCTCAAGTGGACATATGCTATGGCGTATTATCTTGAGAGTGGCAATGAGAAGGAGCTGTTCGAGGATAATCAGCGGTATGTACTCATTATATGTGTTTCTAACCGTTGGTTGACGAGCTGCCAAATTAGTGACCTTGAACGTGCCGTAGAAGAGTTGTCTGAACTCATCGAGTCTCCGCTAGACCCTGACACCATCGCAACCTTGCGTCAGAAGGTTACAGACAAGACAGTGAGTAGATAACATTGCGGTGTGTTCAGCTCATCTCACCTATTATATTTTCAGGTCTATGTCCAGAAGCGAAACGAGATCGTACTAGAAGATACGGCCAAGGGATTCCAGGAGGGTCGCTGGAAGTGGAACTGCAGCGTAGATGGCTTTGATTAATTGACCGCGTCCTCTCTCACTATATCCATCATTCCTGCTCGCATTTCTCCATCATCACACCTTGCTCTCTGGTTATTTCCCATCTGCACACCTATATACCATGTCTGTGGCTTTCGTGACAGATCTCATGGCTTTCCACACATCGTTACGTTGTATTATGTACGGACCCAGTCGATATCAATATCAATAAACAATTCGGATATGTAGATTAACATGTACTATGCATTCTAGATAACGTTTCTTCTCGTCCATACTGAACGCCCTCTGAAGAAGTGGCCACAATCGTGCACCTTAGCCGGGCGTTACTATGTCCGATAAATCTCCATACGAGCGCTACACGGTAGCCCAAACCGCCCCGCCATCTTGACCCCGAACCATCACCAACATGACTACCGTCTCGCCTTTCGCCCGCAGCACCGTCTTCGATGAGCCCCGTGTCGGGGGCAGGGAGCAGACCGTAAGTATGCGTGGTTCAATATGTGCAATAATCAACCTGTAAACGCGCACAGTAACCTTGCTGTACCCAATTAGATCGAAGAGATGTACTCCGTGCCTGAGAGCTTTCTGGAGATAGAGGTGCGCAACCCTCAGACACATGGTGAGTATCGCTGTTAGAGGAGTGCGTATCAGTTGCTGGAAGCTGAAGACGTGTTGGAATCATAGGATTTGGCCGCAAGATGTATACGGATTACGAGATAGTATGCAAGGTCAGCTCTCATCGCATACGTCTTGTCCAACGTCCGCAGTACAGACAAGCTGATACATTTCCCTCTACTAACAGACAAATATCCCCGCGTTCAAGCTACGCCACTCGGTAGTCCGACGTCGTTACTCTGACTTCGAAGCCTTCCGTGACATCCTCGAGCGCGAGTCGACCCGCGTCAACATCCCACCCCTCCCCGGCAAGGTCTTCACCAACCGTTTCTCAGACGAGGTCATCGAGGCAAGACGAGAAGGGTTAGAACGTTTCTTGACTATTGTCGCTGGGCACCCTCTGCTCCAGGTACGTCAATGTCTCATATGCTCTGCTTGTGACTAAGACAGTTGAAATGACGTCTTAATCTTAACGCCGTCTATTAGACTGGAAGTAAGGTTCTATGTGCGTTTTTGCAGGATCCCGCTTGGGACAAGTCTCAGTGGGTTTGAGTACTGCTAGGATTACTGGTTTAACGAGTTTACGATTTCTTCGAGAACCTTCGATTGTCATTTTAGTTTATGTTGTCGGTATCGCTTTCTCTTAAATATGCATCGCTTTTCTGTGGATCTACAACATCACGCACAACGCGAGTATGCGGAGAACTTGAGGTGTTCACAGCACGAATGAGGTTGTGAGGTGAAATAAGTTAGGTATCGGACGTCCGCGCGTTCAAGCCAGTGACGGGAGCTCGTGCTCGTGTACTACGACGTCCATAACTGACCTAGACTCCAAACGTGAGTGACATCGCAAAAGCAAGATGCTGTTTGTACATACCGTAAATGCATGACATATCCGCTCTGAATATCGGTTAAGGTCAATGACTCGATCGAGTGGACTCCAGGAGTCAAAGCCAGAAAGTCCATCCTAACGGACTGGCATGTTGATGGCAAGAGCGGACTGATTCATCGAGCTAATGAGTTTGCCACAGTACGAACGGTAAACAAACACTTACCCGATCCTCACGCGGTTCTCAGTGGCGATTATCCCCGGACCAGCCGAACCACTTCCATCCTTATGCGCCACCTGCCCGCCCAACAGCTTCTGCTCCTTCCTCTGCTCTCTCCTATCCGGATAGCTCACCTCGAACCTCCTCGTCCAAGAGCTCCGATTGAACACGAAAATATCCAATGTGAACTTATCCAACGGGTGAATCTTCCCAGGAAGACCTATTGGACCGCTACCGGTATTCTCCTGCCACAGTAGCCCAACGCTGACAATAATCGGCTCGCCTTGTCCGTCGGCATGCACTACGTCTCTGAAGCTTTCCGACTGAGCGAAGGCACCTGCTGCACTCACTCTGGGACCAGGTGTTGGTGGTACGCCAGCTGCGTTCGGTCCTTTCTCCCTGCGAATTTCGACGCTAGGTCCCACAGGCCCAGATTGCTGACTCGCGAGAGGACCTTGAAAGTGAGGAGTTGCAGGTGGGGGAGATAGAGGGAATGCTGGGTATGCTGGTGTAGGTGGGACGCCGTCTAACGAGATCTGCCCACCGACGCTGTCATCTGCGACATGACCGTAAGAGCGAGACCGCTGGATCGTCGGGATGGAAGGTAAAGGAGGATCGAGCGGGCCATACGTTGTAGTTGGCGTGCGCAATGAACCGCCGTACGCTTTCGCAGTTACGGAAGGTGGAAGGTATGAAGATCGGTTAGAGACTGGATTGGCGGGTGGAGTTGGTGTAGAAGCTGAAGGTGGCAGAGAGCCCGTCTGTGCCGATGGATCCCGCTGGTTCGAAGGATTGAGCATCGACGTCCCAGAGCGATAATTCACAGGTGACAACATTCCGCGATACTTCGGTGAGTCTGCATCCGCATCCATCGCGCTGAATGTATGCCTCTTGCTCCCCGCCACCGTCGGAGAAGTCAGATTTGCGCCTAATCCTCCACCTTTAGGAGTGGTTTGCGTGACAGCGACGGAGGCAGGCCGTGCTTTGGTTGGTGCGTAAGGAAAAGGAGAAGCAGGCTCAGGTAAAGCTGACCGCTGTTCTTGATCGTCGGCGAGCTTTGGTGCTTGAGGTGATAAATCCAGGACGCAGTTCCAACGAGATGGAAAGGTCTGAGTAGGATAAGACAACGTAGTCGGGTCAAGCTTGCCATCCCCTGCCACGTCTTCGTTTAGATAGTAAGGTCGACCGTTAATTATGATAACTACGGCCCTTTGCAGCTCCGGTAAGGCATTCGATCCCGGGAGACCTCTTCCTTTCGCCAAGGAGAACTCGTCTGCCTCCGTGGAACGTACAAAAGTCACAGCATACAACAAGTTATACTGTTCACGAGGCGCGAGCAACAGTGGGAACACCTTGTCCGGTTGAGAGAAGCCTGCTTCACCCCAGCCGATGAGGTGTGCCTTGGCTCCATCACCACTGACAGCAACGTTCACACCTTCAATGGCAAAACCAGCATCCGAGTCTCCGCTATTCGAGACCTCGACGCATAGCACGACTGTGTGTTCTTCTGCGCCGTGCTCAATAAGTTCGCGTTCTCGGAGAACCTCAGGATCCGTTTCCTCGTCACTTTCATCCAAGTCGTTCCCCGTGGACTTGCGCCTCGATACCTTCTTGGCCGTTTGTGGGAGCATGAAGTACGGCACGAAGACGGTACGCATGCGGATATGGAAGCCGGAGACGGTGCGCAGCGTCTTTCTGAACGATTTGCGGAGCGTTGCATGGAAGAGCCCAGACTGACGGCTAGTAGAGGGTGTTACTGTCTGAGGCGTAGTAGCTACCTTCGCGCTGGGTAGAAGCGCGAATGCTTGTTGGCGAGTTGAAGGGCCGAGCCTGGTCGAGGGAAGTGACAGTGGTGCATCCAACGAGTTGAAGGTTGTCCCTACAGAAAGTGATTCAACATCTGTATCCATATACATACTGGAAAATACATACCGACGGTGAGCCCTTCTAAGAGGTTAATTTCCTCTAGGCCACCGATCTCGTCGTCCCCATCGTTCTGTGATGTCGGGGGAATTGGAGATCTAGGGTCCGTCGGAGAGTCAGGTGCGCCCGCAGCTTCTATTAGAGCCTGTAAAGTTTCCCGCGCAGATGTGACTGGTACAAGCTTGTCTCGCAACGTCGTGGACACGGTAAGGCAGAGTAGAGGATCGGAAAGCTTGGTCGGTAGAAAGGCTATTCCGGATATATTTCAGATAACAGGGAAAGGATTAGCCAAGCACGTACCGACTTGAATAGACATCCGAAATACCGCAACCCACGCATATCTAGTCTTGTCCCAAATCAGGGCAAACGCCTCGTTCGCATTCACCCCTTCACCCCATATTCCCGACCTCAAAGGAGTCCCCTGTGCCTGAACGTACTGTCTATCGCTCTCACCAGTCGAAGGTATCGGATGAGGAGTGTGCGGGGGAAATATAGACGGATGTTGCTGTTGTCCAGGTACTGTTAAGCCTAATGGGCTTGACTTGGTGCTGGTGGTCGACGCGCGGACATTCGAGTTCAGGGAGTGTGCGCGGGGCGGTACTGGTGGCCTGCTTAGTTCTGTCGTATATCCTAGGGGTGCTGAGGCGATGGAGGATATGTATGAAGCTTCGTAAGAGACTTGGAGGTGGGCAAGGTAGGAGAGGAGGTTGGCGGGTGGTTTCTGTGGGTCGATGTCTCCAGTCAAGGATGACTGCTCGAAGTACAGTGTGAGCAGAAAGTCCAGTTGCTCGTCTACATATCAAAAGGCTTTCTCAGCCTTACATCTTGCGAGCAATAGAGGGTATGTATACCTTACCAAAGAACGCCAGCTTCCTGTCTGTTTCCTCTGCCTCCAGTTTCTCTAGCCATTCCGGCCACGATGACGGCTCATTCTGCTTTGGAAACCCGATAGACGACTCAGGGGCTAGAACAGAGAGTATTGACTTGTTGAAGAGGTCTTCAAACGTAGTCATGACCAGAGCAACATCAGTGTAACGGGAATAGTTATGGGCGCTTGCATTATCTCATGTCTTCGGCTACATTGGCTAGTAGATCTACAGGCATGCTTACAGATACAAGGTACAAGCATTGAACAGTGATAATGGGACAACATGATATGTATTATCAGACTGAGGCTACGGACAAGTCATTTGACGGAACTGATGAGTGAGCTGTACTTCGAGGGACAGTACAAGAAACTGAAAAAGGAGCGTCTTGTCAGAAATTCGTGGCTCCGCAGTCCGAAAAGTCTGTGTTAGGGGCGGAAATGAGGAAAGGATTGCATAGAGGATTGGGGAGGAGAGGTGGTTATCGCGGGTGCTGTGACGAGGTTACCGATTAAAAGTACCGAAGCTTCATGTCTACGCGGTGGCGTCTGCCTTCTTATCTTCCACAACGAGAGCGACCTTCTCGTCTGTGTACTCGGGAGGAGGGACGAAGATATCCTCTGCGTCACGCTCGAAGACGAGAATGTGCTCGACGTCGTCATCGTCATCGTTGCTGCGGCCCCTGAAGGAGCGAGTAATGACGACTGCCATAACCCAGAACATGCGGAGAAGGACACCAATGCCACATCCTGTTGCGAAGTTCAGTACATAATAATCAAGTGCACAGGGAATGCTACTTACCAAGAACGAATGCGACGGCGCGACCTTCCCAGGGTCCGAGCACCATGAGTGCACGATGGAGACGATGGACGAACGAACGGCGGCACTGGCCATGTCGGTAGTGGGGCATGGCAGGGTTGCATTCTACGCGTTTGGCATCATCAACCGGGAGACTGGGGTCACGATTGACCTCATGATCCTCGGGCATGAAAATGGGGATAGGAACGGAAAGGCCGCCCTCGATAGGCATGGTCTTCACTCTGCCATGTCCATTGGGAGGCGCAGGACGGTCAGGGAAGGGGATGGGAAGAGGAGGCGGGACAATCAAGTTCTCCGGACTCTTCTCAATCAGCGGAAGCCCAAATGTCTCTCTGAACTTGTTGCTGATCTCGAGAGCCTTGTTCTTGAACTTCTGGCAGAGATGATGTCCGCGTCCCTGACCTTGCCCATTTGGCACTGCGATCATAGGGCCATGGGCGTACGCCTCGAAGAGGAAAGCAGGAGCAGGGTTGCCGCTAACATGGGTTCTAGTAAAGCTGGAAACGTCGTTCTGACCAGAGACAACGACCACTCGCATGGGGCTGGCTTGTGCGAAGGCCACTACAGACGATGATATCTGTTAGTATACCCTGGGTCCCGACATAAACAATGGAGTACGCACCAAGGCTGACCCCAGCAATCAGAAGCGGTGATATCGTCAGACGCATGTATCCCAGACCAAACAAGAGTTGAATTAAAAGAAAAGGAGGAGGTTAAGTCGTATGCAGATGGTGGTTGCGGTTTAAGTGAATGGTGAGCGCTTAGTCTGCGGCCGCCACCTTGACTTTCACACGCCTGCGTGGCCAACCGCCACTTCCACGTCATCTCGCACACAGTCATAAATAATGACTTGAGCTGTATTCTGTGCTACGTGCGCCCCATAGAGCTGTGCTGCGATGCAGCCCACTGTCGTATTTCTCACGGAGCCTCAGCTGTAGCGATCATCTCGAGCGCTTACTGAGTGCACCGACCACCGACATCGCGGCGGGTGGCTGTGCATGGCCAGCAGTAGTAGTCATGTCAGTAGTGATGCTATGACTCTGCCACTACAGATCATATATAGCTGTGTCTCTGTGCAGACAAGTCATTTACTAAATGTCATTCTTTATAGCAGCTGGAAACCCAGCTCATATGTGCGATTGCGCTCACGCCGGTGTTCTGCGTTCCTCAGCTGGACAGTGTACTTCATCGACATCGTGTTGAGCCTTGACTACTAGAGTAACATCTTGGCGCACGTTGTGTACTCCTATAGCACAGCTGCTCCCGTCCCTCTCTCAAAGAACATCGAGCTTGTGTCTGTCAACCGATATAACACGGCTTTGCTTCTAGGTATGGCCTTCATACCCATCCCAGTCCGTCCCGGCCCTGGGTAAAGTGCGATCTGTGCGAAGGGATCAAGAGACGAACGTGGACGTATAGTAGCATTACACACCTGCCCACTTACAGAGCCACTTCTCCCGGTAGACAACGGAAAGACGTCTATCCGGTATGTGGATATCTGCAGAAGAAGTCGTAGGAGGTCATCTGGACTTCCAGGCGTGATGATATGGTGTCTTATGATGAGCGAGGCGTTGGACTGCGCAGCAGATAAGTGGCGTGCTAGAAATCTCTTGAACATGGTCTCACCTTGTGACATGCTGCGCTCAGAGCGCGGACGAAATGAGATACGTCTTGCGTGGAGAAGCCGATCCACTCGAGTGTAGACAGATCGTCCACAATCAACAGGGTGTGCGCGAAGAGATGAGCTTCATCGTGTAGAAGAGAGATTAGTCGGTCGAATACACGACGAAGACTTGGCTGCGATGCAGTATGTGATTCTTCCATCTCTGTCTCAACATTGACGAAGACCAATGACTGCTTGGCGATCAAGTTGTGGATGTTCAGAGTCTGCAACGTTATCAGCATAAGAAAGATCGCACTTGTGTGGAAGTACTCACAGCTTTTGCAGCAAGGGCTTTCCATCGTGAAAGGCTTTCGGATACAGAAAGCACAATGCATCTCGTGGTTTCTGACGCATCTTTCAAGTGCGCGGCAAGGTTGGCGTGCAGGATAAAATCTGCTGGAGAGGCAAGTTCGTCCGTGATGAGGAGAACATCTCCTCTGGCTGGTATCTGTGGTAAGGAAAACATTTTTTTTCAGTGTTCTCAAAGGATAATTACCTTTTTGTGGTGTGCTGCAATGTGCGACGGCAAGTTATGTCGCGATCTACAACTTGTTCACGAAAGCATACGGACGGTCGGACGAGCGGAGCGCCCACGGCGTATTCCACTAGGGCGGCGTCGCCTTCCGAGTTCATGAAGAGTCCCATGTATCGCCGTACATACCATACTGACGATAGCCCTACGACGACGTGTTCAGTCATTTGCTTTCCTGCTGTATGTCGGGAAGTCTGTGATTTCAGTGTTAGTGATCGGTCGAGGATCTAGACCGGAGTTGCTGACGCATCAACTCGCATGAACTGCTTTAATTGGCAACTTTCGTCCTCTAACTCCGACTTTCATCTTCTGTAATAAGTCAGTCATCCTCATATATTGGCTCTGATTGCCTCTATTATGTCAGAGATCCAACCGATCACGCAAATGTTGGGCGCAACGCGTTGGACCGGTGACGAGGGACTTAGAAGGCGGAAGTACGGAGCTCCGTTTACGACTCGGAGATTGGAGTCATTAAAGCTTGCCTTAAGCTTTGTCGCTAGGATGCGGTCGTAGACCAGACTCTTTCCTCGCACACCGTATTCTGCAGGAAAGAGGTGGAAATGCCTCGCGCGAATGTCTTGTCGACCGCGCTCGACCTCGCGCCGCCGCGAGAGTGGTTGTCAAGTCTGCGACGGCCCCAACCAAGAGAAAGCGAAAGTAGCTCTCAGTTACAGGAACCCCCACAGGTCGACCCGGAGCTGAAACTTCCACCTCTACCATCTTTAATCATCGTGCTAACAGCAAGCACACTATTACAGGTATGTTTGTTCACCGATGCTCCCACTCTTGAAGCTTGAATGTCTGGCCATTTCTAATGCTCTCTCTTTTCAGCTTTCATTCTTCATCATTGTATCCTCGTCAAACGCATACGCTCATCACCTCGGCGGTACATCGACGTTTGCTGGTCTTGTCATCGGAATTCCGACCGTGTTCTCAGGACTTACGCTGCTACCTCTGCTAAAGCTCGACCGAGGAGGCTACAGTATCCCTCTGCATTGTGCCTGCGGGGCATCCGTGCTGGGCCATGTTCTTTATGCATTAGCGTATAGAGCAAACTTTCTATACCTGATCTTCATTAGCCGCATTGTCTCCGGGTTTGGCTTCACGTTCTGGATGTACGCGAAGAGATACTGTTCGGATCATCGAATAGTTGGTATCCGAAGGCGAACTATGCTTGCTGGATGGCTCGTAGTCGGCCAGGCACTTGGATTCAGCCTTGGGCCTTTCGTCGGTGGGCTCTTGTAAATATTCCTTTCTATCCGGCGTGCATAACTGCTTACTGACGATACATAGATACAAGGTTGGGTTCGCAAGTACGGTATTCAACGGCTACACCAGTCCTGCGTGGATCATGGCCATCGTTTGGGCCGTTTTCTGGGTGCTCGTCTACTTGTACTTTGAAGACATCCCTCGCCCCACCCCAGAACCTCAAGAAATAGCCATGGTAGTCATCGACGAGCGCCGCGAGGACAAAGATAAGGACGAGACAGCTGCTGCCACGGTTGACGTCTCTCGGGTAGAGGCCGCGGCTGAACGGGAGCCGTTTCGCATGTCCTCTGCGCAGTGGGGCGTTACAGTGACGATGTGCTGGTTCGCGATGACGTGCTTCTTCATCCTCGGCGCATGGGAGGCGAACATTCCAGTGTTCACGGGATCTGATTCACCACTGTCTCCCTTCCACTTTAGCCCGTTCGCTGCCGGGAACCTTATCGCACTGGGCGGTGCCTGCACATTCCCATTCCTCTTCTTGAACGTGTTCACGGCAAAGCGTACGCAAGACCGCTACACGCTCGCATTGGGGACTACGCTGGGTAGCTTCGGCCTGTTCATCGCGCTCGCGATCCTCAGCACGCGGAAGGTTAACTATGGGAGTTTCTTCATGTGCTGGTTCCTCGTCGCGCTGGGCTTCAACTTGACGAGCACGGTGACCCTTAGCCTGCTGTCGAAGCAGCTGCCGGGCAAGTTCAACACACGGATCAGCGTCATGATCCAGTACAGCAACTATACTGGTCGTGCGACGGGCGCAGTGTGGGGCGGCGCGGGTGTCAAGGTTGGGATGCTGAACTTTGTCGCTTTTCAAATAATTATCGTAGGCATAGGCACAATTCTGTTTACCACACTCTGGAAGAACCTCAAGGCCAAGACCGGATAGATTAGAGGTAATATAGGACGACGAGCACTGCTCATCTAGTAACCTAATGAATGTATTAAAACTGTGTCTATTCAGAAAGAGACGCAAGTGAAACTTTAAATCCTACCGCATGCAAAATCAAGCGCACTACCAACTGACGAAAAATGTAAAGGTACAAGTGTTTTCCCGATAGGTATCATGATGTGAGGGGAGATGGTCCGCGTAAATGGTGAAGAACAATATGAAGAAATCGAAGCGATGGTATGAAACAGAACGACGTCAAGCCAAATAGTTGTACGAAAGCGAGCATATAGCTGAATGAAGTGACGTTAACTTAGCACCGTCCAAGGAAGCGGTTCTTCGGCATCGGCTGGTGATAGTCGTCAACCCATGTCGTCAAGTGCGCTTCCGGATATCTAGATGGCGATGAGCACTGGCTAATTGATTCAGAACACGGTAACTCACTGTGTACGCCTTGCAACTTCAACTTGAAGTCGATCAAGTTCGAGCGCCTACTTCTAGCACGTTCTTAGCTCTGATCCTCCATGTTCATGGTTCAACGTTCAGTACGTCGCTGGTGGTGGGTGACTCTCAGCTGTGTACCAGATTGACTGCTGAAGATCATGATTCGCAATAGTACAGGTAGGTAAACACGCTCGGATATTCCCAATAAGCCCAAGCCGTACTACTTACGACTTCCGACTTGTGCCGCAGTACTGCCAGGACATCGAAGTACTAGTGTTGTACTGTTTGTAAGCCGCTTACAAACGCCGTATATGTTGCTGATTCTATGTCTATTTATTCAAGCTATTTAGGCCATATGTCTCTTGCATCGGAATTACCCAATGAACTACTCGATCAGCTTGTTCGGGAAGTCAATCCACTGGCAGCTTATGCCACTACCCTTGACAGTACGAGCCTCTCAGCACCCTCGTTGAAGCATTTGGTGTCGTTCAGCATGGTCTGTCTACGGTGGCGTGCTGCAGCGTTTCCGTACCTCTTCAAACGCCTCATCCTTTCGGGAACTCCGAAGAAATCAGCTCTCTCCGATCTGCTCCTGTTCCTTTCAGCTAACCACCATGTCGCTGCTGCTGTGCAAGCACTATGTTTGTACATCACCGATATCAACATCAGAACCCTCTGCAGCCTCATTGATCGTGACCTCCTTCCTTCTCTTCGATATCTCATCTGCGACGATGGCGGGAAAAACGCCGATGGCCCACTCACCGGTGAGCCAGAATACACGCCATCGACTACGCCGATCCAACAAAAGTGTACCTTAGAAGTGCTTAGGATCTGTGGTGTCTCAACAGCGGATCCATCAATTGCCAGTATACGCAGGACTGCCGCACTATTAGGCCATTGTGCAAGAATAGAGTACCTCGAAATTCGTCCGCCGGATCTCATTTGGAGACGTATCACTACCGTGACACCAGTCGACGACGGTACCATAGCGCATATCCCTTGTCCACAGATCCAGGAATTAAATGTCAATTATTTCATCCCGTCGTGTGGTGTGGCGCTATTTCGCGCAATGAACGCCCCTCCACGTCTCACCTGTCTTAGTCTGCTCAATTCGAACTTTGCTGGCCTTGCGAGTTTGAATGAGTTGCTTTGCATGTTCGGCGCAACGCTCGGGCACCTAAAACTCAAGTTCAGCTGGGGTTGGGATCCTATGCCTATGGCAATGGTCGGAGTGATCTCACGTACGTGAGTCCTATCATCTCTGTTCAATTTTCTCACTTACTGAAGCACGCGTCTTTTAGCTAGAGGGAGGATCGTCGACGCGCTGCGCAAGGGCCTCATGGCCTGCACGCGTCTCCATGGCATTTGCGTTGAGGTTTCCATATGGACGATATGGAACCACTACAGCAGCGCAGCTCTCGGAACTCAAATGACCGAGGAAGCTTTGATGATCGCTATCGACCTCGCCTCCATTGTGGTATCCCGTACGACAGGAGACATCCCCTCCCCTTGTCTGAAGTACCTGGCGTTTGATGTGGAAACGTCGGAACCTGAGACCACGGGCGAGTTGAGCACCGTCATGTGGGATGAGCTGCGGGCGCTGTGCAAGCGGGTGAGGAAGTTAAGATTGATGAAGGTTGTACTTTCTCCACATGAGACAGAGCAAGGGTCTCAAAGATTTAGGAAACGTCTGAGGGAGGAACTGTCTGGATTCTCAGAAGCCCTGCTGCATGGCGAGGAGAGCGAATATGTTTGCGAGGAAGCCCAGTGTCGATGGTCCAAGAGACGAGCGTTTGATGACGACTCGGAGTAGTCTACACTGTGACTGTATTCTGCTGGCCGATATCCTTGCGCTACATTTGCATTTCGACTCTGCAGCACAATGACCTAAGCCGTCAATTCCTTGCTCAGATTATGCAGAATGTAGTGCATATCATTAATTCTGCGTACCTTCATGTTCTACTATCACGCACAAAGGAAGTCTTCCTGGTAAGTTCAACTAATAAGTATAGGTGAGGAAAGCGATGGATCCGGGGCGAGTATGCAGCAACAAACGCCTGTCAACCCGTGTGATACATACACAGGCAAAGTAGACATGTACACCTTTCGCATCGATAGTTATTCATAGAACGATGCACGTGGGGTTATATCTTCCGGGTACGACATCCCGCAGCCTGACGCGTTCTAACCCAAGTGTTGCGCGTTTGAGAAGACTCGACACTGGGTATTGGCTATGTTCTGAGCTATAGTAAGGACAACTCGCCAGTGGGTGAGAACTGCGAGTGCCATGTTCTCACTGGGCTCGTGTAGTTCTACGTGCTACATAGTGAGTAAGTACCAGAGCAGAGGAACCGCCCTGTTTCTACGCTGGGAAGATGGTGAACTCGGTGTACGCGGGAGCCAAGAACGTGAGAGGAGCGCCGTGGCAGTGAGACGATGTCGCGGTGTTTTCGGTATGTTTGTGGGGAGTAAATAATCTATCAAATTGTTTCTTTCTCTCTGCGACAAAGAAGGGATGCCTATTCTTACTTAGTATTCATGGCCATCATGAGTGTCGATAACAGCACTTGACTTAACTGGAACAATATCACAAGAGTAAGAGGCGCGTTACGTAAGAGTATTCGAGCGGCGACCGTGGTCTCGGGCGCGTGCCGGTGAAGGCCGAGACAGATCTTCTAACTCCGTCCGCAGGCTGACCTCTCGACGTGAATCTTTCGGTCGCTCCTGCATCACAACGACGACCGTCCGCTCGCTGCAAGCGGCGACGACGACTACGCCCCCGCTTTTCTCAGTTACCCTGTCACTCGTTTAACATTGGGCTGCGCACACCGATAAAGGCGTCCAAACCATGCTTCGGTTGACGTCTGACCACTTTCCAGTCTGTGAGTACTCGACCCCACCTCACTTGCGACGGCTTGCTCATCGTTTTTCTCCAGTTGTGCCTTTCGGTGTCATTGGGTATGTCTCTGTCTCTGACCGGGATGGTCGATATTAACAACATCTCCAGCTTTTATCGCTACTTGTGGTATCTGATTCGTATAGCTGCGTCGTTTACATACCGACCCGTCCCTCTGCCCGAAAACCCAACATATATCGCCGAAGAAGATGTCACCATTATTGTTCCCACCATCGATGCCGGAGAGGAGTTCAAGGAAGCCGCACATAGTTGGCTCGTTGGCAAACCGAAGGAAATTCTCATCATCACTGAAGAGAAGATGCTTGGGCCCCTCCAAGACCTCGCCAATGCGGTTGACCCCGAGCGCATCCGTGTACTGACGGTTCCGTACGCGAACAAGCGTTTGCAGATGTCTCATGGCATCAAGAACACCACTACCGATATCATTGTCTTTGCCGACGACGACGCCATCTGGCCTCCAACGCTCTTGCCCTACACTCTTGCCTGCTTCGAGGACCAGCAAGTGGGCGGTGTCGGTACTTCACAACGTGTTCAGCCCGTGGGCAATAAGATGACAGTTTGGGAAGTGCTCGCCGCCTTCCGTCTGTCTATTCGGAACATCGAGATTTCCGCGTCTACGCACATTGATGGCGGCCTTCCCTGCCTGTCTGGTCGGACAGCCGCCTATCGAACTGTCATTCTCAAGGATCCCGAGTTCTTGCACGGTTTCACTCACGATTACTGGCTCGGCAAATACCAGCTAAATTCGGGCGACGACAAGTTCTTGACGCGTTGGATGGTTAGCCACGGATGGAATACTTACGTGCAGTGCTGCAAGGAAGCGGAATTGCTGAGTACGATGAAACCTAATTGGCGTTTCTTGAAACAAGTGCTTCGATGGACAAGAAACACCTGGCGTTCTGACATCCGATCGTTATTCACGGAGCGGTATATCTGGACAAAGCACCCCTACGTTGCATATACGATGGTGGGTCTGTTTGGATGGCTCTCACGATCAATTGCTCACACAATTTCCGCAGGTGGACAAGTTGATCAATCCTTTCACACTTCTTAGCGGACCTTGCCTGGTCGCATACGTCATTTACAAGAGTACGATACCTGTCGAGAACGGTGGTTTCCATTTGCCCTGGTGGTACGTTGAATAGTGGTGTCAAGTCCTTTCGCGTGCTCATTGCTTTTTAGGAACGTCGTCATCAGTTATGTTGTTTGGTTGACGGCGACGAGGACGGCCAAGCTTCTCCCTCATCTGTGGTATCGACCGCAGGACATCATTCACATACCTGCCTTCATTCTATTTGGATACTACTTCGCGGTGATGAAGGTCTACGCTCTTCTCACGCTCCACGAGGTACGAGATTTCACCTCCTGTATGTTGAGTAGAAATACTTATCATATCTTAGACTGGTTGGGGTACTCGTGCTGGTATCGGTGACCCTACTGCTGCAACTGCTGCCGCAGACAATGCCAAAGGCGGTAATGCAGAGAAGGAAAACGTACAAACGCCATCAGCATATCCACAAACGCAAGAACTCTACCACCAGCCACCGGTGGAGATGCAGACAGGTTATGCGCGATGATTGTAGATGATCGACCTGTTGTGGGTCGCTTGAAAGACCTATGCTTGCCGTTCGTCCGGATGGCATCTCTTTGTTATGCCACGCATTACGTTCGTTCATCTCATCACGCAATCCATATACCCACGCTGCATGTCTCAACTATCTACACTCGGCATCCTACATCCGCTCTCCACACCCTCTTGTGACGCTATCTGCATCTATGCATGTATACGCAGCTCGCAAGGACCGATCCATCGACAGTTTATCTTAGAAGGCACCCCCGCCCTGGACACTTCACGCACGCCCGTACTTTTTTCAAACTTTCGCTAGGGTGTGGGTTATTATCCTTTTATATCTTCGACACCAATGGTATTCATAGTTTGGTTCTTCCTATTCCATACAACTGTTTGGATCTCTTCTTTTCACGGACACGACAGTGCTGCATGTAACTGACTCATATAATGGCAAGTCCATACAAAACTCTTCAGGCTTCGGTTGACACGGTCTGAATACATCTCTAATTCTACAACACCAATTGAGTTTACTACAAGTTGAGTGCCCTTGATTTTCCCTTATTCTCCCTTCCGTCTCTGATCTAGCTGCCACCGCACCAGATCCGCGCATTTTGGAATAATTTGAACCATGGGCCCACGCCCTTCCAGCTATCCTTGAACTCCGGCGGATACCAGCTGTTACTCTCCAAGGCAGTGACTCGCTCAGGATGTGGCATGAGCGCGAAGACTCGTCCGTCAGGGGTTTGCACACCCGTGATACCCGCGGGGCTACCGTTGGGATTGAGAGGATAAGTCTCTGTCACGTCTCCTGCTGAATCGACGTAGCGCAAAGCCACAAGCCCTGCGGACTCCAGCTTCTCTTGTTGACCGGCCTCTCTGAAGGACGCTCGTCCTTCTCCGTGTGCAACAGCCACAGGCAGCTTCGAACCCGCCATATCTCGCAAGAACACATGCGAGCCCGAGTTCGTCACCTCGTTCGACACAACCTCTACCATAGACACCCTTCCCTCGAATCTGCCAGACTTGTTCTGCTTGAAATCGGGCCAGTCTTGCGCTCCAGGTATGATCTCGCGGAGGTTGCTCATGAACTGACATCCGTTGCACACACCCAGAGCGAAGGTGTTCTCTCGGTTGAAGAACTCGACGAATTGTGTTCTGGCAGTCTCATTCAGCAGGACGGAGTTGGCCCAGCCTTTTCCTGCGCCGAGGACGTCGCCGTAAGAGAATCCGCCACACGCGGCAAAGCCACGGAAGGAAGACAGCGAGACACGACCAGACAGGATGTCGGACATATGCACGTCAACGGCGTCGAAGCCTGCGGCTGTGAAGGCCCATGCCATCTCGATTTGGCCGTTTACGCCTTGTTCGCGGAGGATAGCTACCTTCGGACGACGGAAAAGGTCGCGAGAGGGGTGGTGGGCGTAGGTTAAGGAATAGAAGAGGCCAGTATGGGATGTGGACTTGATTAAATCGAACTCTTCCTTTGCACCGGCAGGATCATCACGGAGCGACTGCATCTTGTAAGAGGTCTCTGCCCATGCCGTCTGAAGAGCGCCTCTGGTGCTCGAGAAGATGGTCTGCGAGGAATGCGCAATTGTGAAAGCTTCGTCCTTCGTGGTACGTCCAATGACGTGGATGTTTGAGACAGAGAAACCAGAGTCGTCGACAAGCTGCTTCAGACGGTCAACATCTGTCTCCCGGACCTGTACGACCGCACCCAATTCTTCATTGAATAAGGCCGCAACGGGATCGACGGCTCCCAACACGTCCAAATTAACCTCAACACCGACACGACCGGCAAAGGCCATTTCCGCCAATGTTGTGAAAAGGCCTCCATCGGACCTATCGTGGTATGCCAGTACGAGCTCTGGTGCCGAAGATTTGATCGCCTGGGTGCTGATCAGGAATGCCTTCAGTTGCGCGGGATCTTCAACGTCGGGAGCCTCGGAGCCAATTTCCTTGAAGACTTGCGCTAGTGCGGATCCACCCAGACGAGTCTTTCCATTGGCCAGATCGAAGAAGACGAGCACTGTGGGCTCAGCGACATCCGACCGAAGTTGTGGCGTCCAAGTGCGCTGTACGTCCTCGACTGCTGCGAATGCCGTCACAATCAGGGAAAGTGGTGAGCTAACCTCGCGTTGTTCGGCTCCTTCTTTCCATTTCATTGACATCGACATCGAGTCTTTGCCGACAGGGATACCGACACCAAGAGCGGGACAAAGATCGAGTCCAACCGCTTGAACGGCCTCGTACAAAGCAGCCCCTTCTCCGGCCTTGGAAGCGGCGCACATCCAGTTGGCACTGAGCTTGACTGCTCCAAGATCGGTGATATGGGCTGCGACGAGGTTCGTCAATGACTCTGCGACTGCCATACGAGCAGATGCAGCGGGGTTAAGGAGGGCTACCGGTGTACGCTCGCCCATCGCCATAGCTTCGCCTGAAAGAACGTCGAAGCCGTACGTAGATCGAGTCACGGCTACATCCGCAACGGGCACTTGCCAAGGTCCAACCATCTGGTCGCGAGTCACAAGACCCGTGATAGTACGGTCGCCTATGGTAATGAGGAAAGACTTCGATCCGACGGAGGGAAGGTGAAGTACGCGGTCTGCTGCGACGGACAGACGTTCTGACAATGAACCACCAGATGGAATATAACGAGCCAATGTCGAATCGAAGTCGTTGCCGTGAATGGTCTTTGTAACATCCTTGCGGTGCATGCGAGGAGGTTTGCCGAAAAGCGTCGACATCTTCAAGTGGACGACATCTTGTTTCAGGAGACGGTCCGTAACGATCAGCTTTTCTTCAGCAGTTGCAACGCCAACGACCGAGAACGGGCACCGTTCGCGAGTAGCCAGAGCTCTGAACGTAGCTTCCTTCTCCGGGGAGATTGCGAGGACGTATCTTTCCTGGCTCTCGTTGCACCATATCTCCATCGGCGACATGCTGTGATCGGCCACAAGAACGTCACGTATCTCGAAGACTGCACCCAAGTCTGAGTCGTGCACAAGTTCTGGTAAAGCATTCGAGAGTCCACCTGCACCGACATCGTGGATTGATTGGATAGGGCTGCCATCGCCTAGGTTCACGCAGGCGTCGATTACCTGCTGACAGCGCCGCTGCATCTCGGCGTTATCCCTCTGAACGCTAGCAAAATCGAGTTCTGCAGAGCTTGCACCAGAAACCTGGCTGCTAGCGGCACCACCACCAAGACCGATCAGCATTCCTGGACCACCAAGTACTACGATCTTGGCTCCTGGACTGATCTTTGACTTCAGTGCGAAGGAGGGGCGGACGTTCCCTAAACCGCCAGCAATCATGATCGGCTTGTGATATCCCCGAATTTCGCTCGATTTGCCATCCGCTGAAGGGACAGTCTCAGAGAAAGTACGGAAGTAGCCAGCGAGCGCAGGACGGCCGAACTCGTTGTTGAAGGCACTTGCTCCCAGTGGTCCTTCGATCATGATGTTGAATGCAGACGAGATATGTGCTGGTCGGCCGAAATCTGTCTCCCAAGGCTGTTCGAAGCCTGGAATAAGAAGATTCGAGACAGTGAACCCAGCCAGACCCGCCTTAGGCTTGGAACCTCTCCCCACAGCACCCTCGTCTCGGATCTCGCCTCCAGATCCGGTGGCAGCTCCGGGATATGGAGAGACAGCAGTCGGATGGTTATGAGTCTCTACCTTCACAAGGATGGGCATATCCTCGACGTTTGATTGGTAGAGGTTGTCGAGGTTAGGATTGGCAGCATTTGAGTCAGAATGCGAGATGCCGAACCGTGGTGCAGAGTGGCCTTGAAAGACGGCGGCGTTGTCAGAATACGCAGAAATTGTTCCCGCGGGGTTCAGCTTCTCCGTATTCCTGATCATTTGAAACAGGGAATGATCTTTGTTGGTATTGTCGATGGTCCATGTGGCGTTAAATATCTTGTGGCGACAATGCTCGGAGTTGACCTGCGCGAACATGAACAGCTCGGCATCCGTTGGGTTCCTGTCTATGGGATTTGACCCAGACACAAACGCGTCGATGAGATAGTCAATCTCATCCAAGGATAAGGCCAGCCCGAGCTCCTTGTTAGCAGCGATGAGGCGATCGCGTGCCGCCTGGCCAGATGCATGAGTACCTTGGGGTTGAAGCTCGACAACCCGTAAAGGGCTGAGATCCTTGTGTTCGAAGATCGCATCTGCCTCCGGAAGAGACAGCTGCGCAACTTGCGTCATGCGGTCGTGAATCAAGTGCGAGAACAGCTCGAGATTCTCCTGTGTGATAGGAGTGCCGGACCTAGTAGTGATAGTAAATGCGACGCCGCGTTCTAGACGTTCGATGTAATCTCCCAGAGCACAAATAACTGCGATATCTGTAGCTTTGCTAGACCACGGGGAGATAGACCCTGCCCTAGGAAGGACGAACACTACGTTCTGGTGGTGCGACAGAGCATTGAACGTTCCAGGGAGCGAGTTATTATCTCCATAATCCAGAAGTCTGTCCAAGATCCTGCGAGGAAGTGAAGATTGATGACTGAGTTCTGCCTCAGTTGTGTCAGATTTGCAGGACACAAGATGGAGATAGTTGGCGTCCACAGATGCAATGGCAGGGCAGAGTGTCTGAATCTGCTTGAGCAGAATATCCCGTTTCGTAGGTGAAAGATATGATGACCCAAAAAACACCAACATCTTTCTAAAAACACAGGTCAGAGCTACTTACATATATCTTCAGACGCACTGACCAGATGATACAGGCTGGCGCTACGACGACACAGTCGTATGTAGTCTCTGCCACCAGGCCTAGAAGATATTCTTAGTATATTTATAAGATCACGTTACAGCTGCTTACTTTATAGGATCGTCTGTTTACTAAGAACACTTTAGCACTCGCGCGCAACCTGAGGACGTCGACGATAGAGAACGCTCCAGACAAACTTGTGGTGCAAATTGATTGTAAGCGCCTACCTGTACGAGTCAATCTAAGAAGATCAGATCTAAGATCGTCTACTTATCGCAAGTAAGCGCCTGCCCTAGTGATGATATAGATAACGTGTACCCCCATCATGATTCCAACTTGAACGTTTGAACGCTGAACTTTGTACTTCACTTCGCAGGTTCCGCCTCCTCGTGTATCCAGAGGTTTCACTTCATTGACATATTTATGACCGCGAGTCACTCCCTTGCCATTATTGCGAATATTCATCCCGTAGTTAAAGGCTATCTCATCCCGAGGTAAGTCTGGTAACACAAATGCTGACGAAATTCTGTATAATAGACAAAAGGGTGGTGAACGGTCAGGAGATAAGCAAGGACTGATCAATCAACGAGCTATCTCTCTTATTCCAAGCGATCTCTAAAGAAACTTCGGCTCAGAGCCTCAGGGGGCTATCAATACTCAGTACTCAGTGCACAGCGCATCTGGCTGCCCAAACAAATATTGGGTCGGCCCATATGACGAGCAGCACGCATCATAATTTCGCTCATGTATTCAACAGTGTTACATGAGGCACAGTAGGTGGAGTTAGTTTGCACGCAGGGACCACCCGTGCGTGCAATGCATACGAAACCTTCGCTACAGACTTCTATAGGGAAATCCGGTCCTCACAGCTGGACACGACCCACATACTCGGGATCACGCAAAATGTTAATACAAGCGTATCCGAAGTCAAGGACTCACAAATATGATGAGTGCGGCTCTACATCTCCCAGGACGTATGCGTCGCCGTTTACCTGAATAAGATGATCTGCGCTTGTACTCGTCGCTAGCGACCGGAGTTCGTACCGTCGGTACCACTTATACACGTTAACTTGACGACTACACCATCGAATAAGGCTGACAAAATGGTGTCAAACCGTCTTCGAAGGTACTGGTATTATCCTGGTCGATAGAGCGTGGCGCCAGTTATATCGGTGATTGTAAAATACTGGTGCCAAACGCACAGCGACGACTGGAGGTAAATCGCATTTCAGCTCAGCGAACTTTTACCGGTGGGAGAATTTACGGAGAACAGGTCCGTTTGCGCGAAGATTGCCCTGCATCGCAGCCTTTACAATCATTCGCGCCATCCAGGAAGCTACGGTAAAAAGCAGCTTGTGTATCTGAAAATTTGCAGATGGCAGCGCCATTAGCATCGTGTCGATTAGCTTTACATAAACTCTCTGTAAACCCGGCTCCCTCATACCTAAGTGATGCATGCACGTCCGGTAGAAGGTTAAATCATTCAACTAGCCAAGTATGGGTCATGATGTTGGGATCGTCCTGCAGCAAGAATAGTATCTTTCGGCATTCGGGAAGGAAGGCGGAGGGTCGCTGTAAAAAACAAGCATGTCTTAGTTGCAGCAGCTCACCACTCCTGAACGCAGAGGAGCCAGAGCCCATCTTCGACCACAGACTGCCTGCCATCAAATATGCCGCTGTATATTTGATAAATAGATGGAATTCCGCCAGGATTGGATGAAGTCGTACTTTGGACCAAGAAGACTGTGGGAGCGGTTCACGACTAAGGTAGCCCCTCGTCAGATTGTAGACGTTCAGCATGCAAGTTGAGTATAGTACTAGGAGAATAGCTTCGTTTCATTTTGTAGTATTCCGCCCACAAGCTAGTCTTCATCGCTTTTGAGGGCATTGGGACTAGCCTGAGAGACCTATCAGATGCGGCAGCCGAGCGTGACGCTTTAAATAAGTACCACAGTAATCATAGTTCAACTCACTCGCTAGTCGGGGATGCCCAGCATTTGATGATCGTAGCACGGGAGGGTATGAGGACCTGTGAAACGTGAGGCCTTAAATGCACAAATGACTCCCACGTAGCCTGCGTGCTCAACCGATCTCCTAGAAACAAAAATGCGGCGCTGCTAAATGGGAAATGACTTCAGCGAATTTCCATGATCATCTCATCATTAGAACCTCACTCAACGCTCACAATTAGTCAAATATCGTATGTCCGTATGTCTTTCACTTGCTTCCGGACAAGGATCTTTCCGAGGGCTCCCTAAGCAAAATCCCGTTACCTGCGGACGGCTTTGAAGGTCTTACAGATCCGATAGTTGTCCGATGTAAAAACAGTATATGCGTATTGAAGAACCTTGGATAGGGAAGATACCGCCGTCAGAAGCCGCATTGGCCGCCTTCATTGTGTAAATGACAAGAGCACGTTGCTGTTGATGAGCGTTGTCCTGTGCGAATTACCCATGAGCGCACAAAGGGCGGTCCGTACCTAATAGCATCGTTAACGCCTTGTTTACATACCCCATTCGAGACTGTTACAGTCCCAGATAACAGACCCTGAATGATTCTAGACGACGTTTTCATTGTTACCCTCATTTATGGCGGGTGCATTCAATCATATAGAATGCTGACCTTGGATTCCGGTTTTCTGTTTGGTGGTAAACACCTCGGGGACAAGCTGAGCCCCGTGTCGGTCGGTCAACGGCGGGAAGCCCGGCCGGAGCACATAGCAACGTGGGATTGCTTCGGCGGCCGGGTCTACTAGAGTGTAATACGCCTTGATAAACTGTTGGAAGTAAAATAAGGTCATATGAACAACGTCGTGGCCAGTGAGAAATGTCAGACATGTCTTTATATTACGCGAGGTCTGAAACATTTGAACGTACGGTTTGCTGCTTGTCGCGAGAACAGATGACTGGCTGCAAAGGAAGAGAAGAAATGAGTAAAATAGACCTATGGAAGTCGAAGTAAGTTTTAAACGAACGAAAAGCTACGTGGCTCCACTCACACCAGAAGCTGTCGTTAGAAGGGCATTGCACATATATTCCGACGGAGCAGAACACTGTACCTGAGATTCCGAGCTCTGAAATCCCACCAGGTTGTTAATATGACCAGTCTGGCCTTGGTGGGAGCGTTTGCCGCGACTGTGTGCTGGTCATGGCATTCGGGGACGGCTCAGCAGACCATCTGTCGCCTAATGACACATAAGGACCGTCACATGGACTGTTTGTTGGACCGTCATATCTTGCTGTATAGTACCGCGGTATGCCTCTACAACGCGGCGTGGGTTTTCAATTGCTGAATGTTTGGGGCCAGGACAAGAAATCTCTCAGAGTAGGGACGAGTAAAAGTGTGTACGCAGCCGCGTATAGCACACAGCAGTAAAACACATCTCCGACAGAAGATGTTCAAATAGGCGTTCTGAGATGGTCAGGCGACCCCAGTGGAAGGTGCTCTAGGCTTCTATGAGATGTTGAATGAGATGACCACGATGCTGTGGTGCGCGTTGGACGTACAACCAGCACTGAAAATTCTTCCTTGTGAAGTGTCGCTAGTTTTTGGTCGATGCTTCGACAAGAGATCCCGCTGCGGTCATTGGTTTGTTCGTAGCTGTCAACAGCGAGGTTACATGAGCTACTCCACATCGAAGGCAGATACTAATTTTTGAACATACTCGAGGTTCGATCATGATCGATGGCTTCCATATATTCAAAGGCACGACGTCTTCGCTCAGGGTATGTCTGTTAAAGACTCTCAAGCTTTTCTGCCACTCACCCTGTACGACCTGGACCTCGATGGAGAGGTAACTCGACCATATGATCGGACGTGTACTGTGACGCTTGCTTGACGACACCATGCTGGGAGTGTATAAGATGTTGTCAGAAAGGCTAGAGTACTGATAGGGCGTAGACCTACTAGCTCGTGACGTCAAGGCGTGTCGCCGTACAGTCATGTTCACCTAGATCGCAGTGCTAGACTGCAGGTGTCGTTCAGGTCAGTTTACATACTTCCGTACCATACCGCCTACGGACCAAGAAATAATGCGAGAGAGGCTTCGATCGTAAGACAGATATCAACCTACGGTCGTGTGATGTCCAGCACGAGCGTTGCCACAGCACATCGACTGATCACATAGACCACAACTTCGGGTCCAGACTCTAGGCCCCAAACTGATGCAGTCGTACCATGAGCTCCAAGCATGTTTGCTAACGGTGTCAGCAGGTATACAGGCGGTCTTGAGAGCCGATGACGACGACGAGATAGTGCCAAGCAGTCGTTGCCACGTGTATAAACGGTACTCAGGCTAAAGCCACGTGCACGTTCCCGATGTTCTTGCTCGGAGCGCTCTATACAGAGGCCTATACGCCAAAAGCTCCAGTAAGTTTCACCCGTTGTTGAAGGAATGAGATTTCGGTTACCTCTTAACCCGACTCGTGTCGTCACACGATACCAAAACCAGCCCTAGTTTGCGGGCGTTTAAGCAACGCGAGTCGCGCAAAGTGCTCAGTGGGGTGGACCGTGCGCTGGTGGGCTACCTGAGAAGACCTTGCTCGGTGACTCTAGCATTTATCTATGGCAATGAAGTCATTATCTGGGTGTACTCGAGGATATCGGACCGTACTGCACTGAACACCTAGAAGTTTATTGCGGTTGACGAATGGCGATTTGGCCTGAACGAGCGCGTAAGATATAAGTTGGTTCACCGAACGGCCAAAATCGTGCGACGGCAGGTTTGACGTACGAATGTGAATTGCTGTGCTGTTCGAAGACTTTCGTATAAAGATGGTGTTGGCACGCTTGATAAGGTAGCTTGAGACTTGGTGCTATACAATGCGGTTAGATTGCCGGGCTCAGGACCCATGCAGTTCGTCATGATAGGAAACGTATCCTCCAGCAAAAATACCTCTTATTCCGATCATACCATCCTTGCGCTGTTGGAAGTGATTCCGAACAAGGCAGCTCATAACATGACCACTTACAAATCATTGTCATAATTCCTCCCGGGGTGAATGGCCAATTCGCCTCAACTTGCGGGAAATCCGCCAACAGGACTTTCGTACGATGACACATCTCCAAGAACCGCCTGCAGAACCCTAGGCGTTCCATGACGGTGCGTCATCCCGAAGAACCGTCGTCACACAGAATAAAAGTCGCGAAGCTTCTGGTCTGCAAATAAACGCACGAAGTAGTTCACGTGAGTAAGTCTGCATTGATTCGTAAGAGTCAGATACTTACATATGTTTACCCTCCCGTATTGCCAGTTTGTCCGATCGGTCGAAACCTGAGACACCACGATGAGATGGGCCTGCGATCATGATGTATTTTTGAGAATACAGCATCCTGCCTTGACGAGTAGGTAGTCTATCACAACGAGGCAATCAACATTCCGTAAGCAGCCTGCAAGGCACGATGCGTACCGCTGGTCCGACCGGGGTGTTTTGTCGGGTATCGAGGTGGACTTACTGCACTGTACATGTGTGATCTGCGAGTCTGGAAGAGGCAGGCGTGCTTCCGTCCGTCCGAAGCCTCCGTCGAAGTTTGTTCCGGATCCGAAGGTGCATTCGTCGTGTTGACGCGTAAGAGCCGTATAGCCATACGTACAAATTTGAATGCGTTTCGGAGCTGGAGCAAGAACGAGGCGACGGCTTCCGTTATATACGCACTAGATAGGATGTGCGTTGACTGAAATTGCATCTTTGTTAGCTTGAAACTCAAACTTCGGAGTAAGGAGATTACTCGCTAAACGGACGGCCTATCAACAAATAGGGGCTTATGAGAGGTCTTGCTCCCTTCGGAAAGGCTTACGAGTTCGCCGCTGGATACACGGCTTGTCCGCTGCTCCTGATATGAGCGTTATCGTGAAGCTCCAAACCGAGATGAACAGTGTCCGAAATAAACATACCTGCTTCCCTGAGCAAAGGCGTTCAGTGAGGTATTGAGAACTTGAGGAAAATCTAGCTCGTGGACGTGGAGTTTTATTACGCCCAGTGGTTTGGGCCGCTCGAACAGCCGCGGACGGCAATTGGCATGAGTTTGACAGGCAGAGGCGGGGATGCTGTCGGTACACTCCACCGTTGTAGGCGACCTTTAGTATGACTTGTGCGTGAAGTGGAACGTCATGCGCGGATGTACATGAAGTAATTTATTCCTTCTGTATAAACGTGTAATAAGTAAGCAATAAGGTTATGCGGGCCATCGAGCGTAAATACTTCCGAACCCAGGAAATAGTCCCGCGTGCCGTATAGTGTGACCGCGGTGATCCTTGCGTCATGCGTGCATGCCCCTGAGACGCAAGAGAAGCTGCTGACCGTAGCCTGGGACGCAGAGACAGCACATGCTCTGGCCAGGTGAGCAGACAGTCGAATAGACTTGCTGCGAGAGTCCTGTGGGTAAGTAAGTGGCAACGTTTTGCCGGCCATCGCCCGTTCGAGACAAGTGGAGAGGAAGCTGCGCACATCAGCAACGTTGTTCATGGTGGTCGAGCGCGGATGAGCTTGTGAGTACGTACGTGAGTCTGTCGCAGTGGAGTTGTTTGAGTTCCTGGCAAGTTTCTGTTCAAGTTGGACAAAATGCATCCTGCGGTTACCTGGATACGTTATATCGGATTCTCCAGAAGAATATGACACTTATCTTATCGCTTTTATGGAACAAGACAGTTTATGGGAAACGTCTTCGCGACGAGCATACTCAAACGAATAAAAGGCTCGAAAAACGGCATTATTTACCTGGACGTTCGCGTTGCGCGCCTTGTAACTTGACATGTTGCCAGACGACCGACACGGGCATTGCCGTTGCCACCTCCGCTGACGGCCGGGCACACCGAGCAACCAGGCACGCCGTGTCTTGGCTGTATTTGAGTTAGTCCGGGGTGATTTTGATCGCTGCGGGCGGTCTAGAGCTGCTGTTCGGCCTTGTTTTCTGGTCAAAGCTCCGGCGACGGTGGCTGTAAAACATGTGCAAATATGGCCCTTGTCAATAGAAATGGGGTACAAAATGCTCAACAATGGCTGTGGGACGGAAGAGACAGCAAACAAGGACAGACAACACCATCATGGGCGACTTCGAAGTTCGCATGCCGACGCGTCGGGAGACGTGCCACCAACTCCACCGTTTATGGAAGTTGTAGTAGTCGACGTCAGTGTGGAGAGCGGGATGATGAACGAAAGTGGCTGGTAAAGTGTCACGCTCGTCACAAGCGGGGGCGCAAAACCCAATTTTAGGCGATGCAGCGACCCTGATTGGCCACTGGTACACAAACACGTCACAACTGGCATCACCCATCTGGCGGGGAGGTCTAGACCTTTTGCGCGTAATCTGGGGTTTTCATCCAAATATGGCAATGGACCGCCAGATTTAGCGCGCCCCCGTATAACGAGCGGGGGAATTTTGAGTATGCGCGGGTAATTCGCATTTCTTTCCCTCTCGACGACCTTCACGACGCCTGCAACGACGCCCACGACTGCTTCGACAACGCGCTCAACAGCGACCGACGCCTCTGGCGCAGCCCAGACGCACATTAGCTCTTCATTACGTCTATCTCAGTGCGGTCCTTGCCTCATTCAAGCCCAGCGAATCACACGCGACGTACTATTGCGCACGAGCTGATGTCCTCCTCATCGCTTTCTGGCCGTTCCTCTCCTCGCTCACCGGTGCAGCTTGCTCGGTCCGACAGCAAGACCAACAGATTATCTAGAGCTCAGGGATCGTCCCGCATAAGGCCGCATACACGGACTGCATCCAGCTCGAACGCGAGCGAGCAGGCATACAGAGACCGACATGAATTCGAATTGGAACAAGATCTCTTATTTTTCGGAGCTGCGTCGAGCTCAACAGATGGTGGGAGCCCCAAATCCGGTTTTTCTCCCATTAACACGGCACGTCATGGCCATCCAAGCCGACCTAAAGTCCGAGATATCAGTGCAATTCACTCTGGCTCCCCATCCTCTTCCTCGTGCTCTGAGGCGCCCAAGCCTCCTGGTGGGACCACGAGTCTGAGACAGCAGGCTGCATTGGCACGCTGTCCCCAGGCCCATCAGCGACCGTACGAGTTGCCATTTGCGGCCAGGAATCCCGTACGCCCAGGCAAGGACATTCAAGTACCTCTCGTCTCGCCGGTCTCGCTTGTTTTTCCCTCCCTGTTTCCCCTTTCATCTTCATCCCGTCCCTCGCAGCGTCCGCGCACCCCTGGCCGTCACACGCCTGTCCCGCTGACTCCCAAGACATCGCTCTCATCATTCGAAAGCCCTGGCTCAGCTGCTCGTGTGCCCACGCAGACCTCTGGTCTTGTCACGCCCTCGCGCTCCCCACAATCGCGCAAGTCTGCATCGCATAGGTACGTGGTCTTTTCTGTCTTCTGCGTATATCTCCTCCATCCATTCCCTCGGTCCGCGATTTGCCATTTTGCTTGAACTCAAAGCGCATCGAATTCTCCTCACACGCATCTCTGCATCTCTGATCCCCGCGTCAATTGGGTGTGTTCTGGCCGGAACACATACAGGCGTCTTGAGGCATCGAGCCACGCACTGCTTTCCGTGCATTATACTTATTTACCGCCTTCTGGTCACCCCCTCACTTTGATCCTTTCTCTCCAATATTTCCCTGGGCCTTTCGCGGCCATTCATATACCCTGATCTAATCTTGGTCCCCCCCGCATCTGACTGCCTGTACTCACGTCCTCCGCGTTTCTGCACAGCTCGACCCCATCACCACGGCCACCCAGCATCCTCATAAGACCACCACTGGTTCCAGCCCGTGGGCCACCTACTCTCGCCATGTCCGTGCAGATCCACGCGCCCTCCCCGATCATCTCCAGCACGCCTATGTCGCCCCCTACAAATAGACGACAGTCTCATTCTCTTTCAAGACCAACTTCTCCCCGTAGTCCAACAACCAACCTGCCGTCTACTATGACTCGCCCACCAATGCCCCGACCACCATCGCGTTCTGAGAGACTATTGAGAGACACACTACGAAAGGTCGAAGAACATGATAGGTTGATGGCTCTGACCACCCTCCCTTCACCGGGTCTGTTTGGTGCTCAGCAACCCGCGCATGGGTTTATGTCACCCCCGCCACCTGGTGGCCGTCGCTCAAGACGAGCTACATCATCCTCAACAACGACAGATGCCTCTCTCGATGCTTTCGCGTACTGTGACACTGGCGCGTGTTACAGCGATGATGAGGACGCCTATGACGATGTTGCAGGCGCCCAGTGGCTGCAACGCAGCTCATCGCGCTCGTCCTCGTCCTCTGGACATGGTATTCCTGTGCCTCAACCACAACACACGCGTGCTCAGACATCGCTACCGAGACACTACAGCGATGATCACGACACGCGCCACCGTGAGTACACAGATGCCAGTGGCTACGTCTCACCGTCGTCGCCATCCCCAGCGCGCATGCAACTACAAAGGTCAGCGAAGTCAATGCCTGGCGCAACGCGTCCAACACACGCGAGCCCGCAGTCTGCATCGCGTTCCTCCGTTGATGCGGGGCGTGGGCTGCCTGCGCAAGCGCCACACTCTGCCGTGCTTCATTCCCGATTGGAGGGTGTGCTTAGGGGTGCGAAGGATGTCGAGCGCGCTAGAAGTAGGGAGAGAGATTACAGTGGGGGGAGTGGTAGCTCCAACTCCCTCGCGAGCAGCCGGAACATGAGCGTAGAGGGTGAATGGTACTTCGCTCCTGGAGAGGTGAGAACATTTTGCCGTTGGTGCTCATTGATGTCGTTGCTCACATATATCTACCCTCGATCCTTTATCTTCTCCTCGTTGCAGCAGGCCAGCTCTCCAGTTACCACCGCCATGGAATCGCCCTCACAAATGAAGACGAGGTCCCGAGGAAACACATCCTCGAGCCAAACCTTCCGCTCACCCCGCTCGGCCAATGCACAGTTGCCAGCCAACATCAAGGTTCATTCACACCATGTCATCGATCCCCTCACGCCCCCTCCTACACCGCCCTTCAATGCGCGCACTGCTGCTGCGCAATGCAAGGCCATGGATGGCTACGTCTCCTTTGCCAATATCGAGGGCCTCGGGATCCCCGATGGCGAGGACGAATATGATGACGAAGAAGCGAAGCGTCGCGGCCACTGGCTGAAGTGGTTCCAACGAAGTCAAGCCAAACCATCCTCTCGTCGGGACCGTAGCGTCAGCGCTTCTGCGCGTTGAAGTCACCGCTCTACGGGCTTTCTCATCAACGTCCTTCTTCTCCCTCTGCGACATCGCAGATCCCTCGTCATCGTCCCCTCACATGTGCCTTTCTCCCCCGCGTCGTCTCTCAACTAGATCTGCATCCGGTTAATATTCGCAAGTGTGTTTTTATGCTGTGCTCTGCTTCCCGCTTTTCATCGTCGCATCCCTCATCGTCATACACATCAATCCCATCATCGCTATTCAGTATCTCATTCTTCATACAGTATAATTGTTCCTCATCATCATCCTGGTTCTGGACCTATCACCGCAAAAGCCGATGGATCCCTCTACCCCCCTAGGTTCGCCTTCGCGACTATCCGCCGATGTCGCCGATGTTACCTAGTCGGGTGGAACGTCGCTGGCTGCCAACCTTCCTGCGCACCTCCTATCCTCTCGCCATGTATGTATCTTATCGCTCTTCGCCCTCATGATACTTCGAACCCGGCTATCTCATTCCGACAAAGAGCAACTTACGACAAACCTCCCCTTCTCACGTCCTGGAAATGATATGACGACACCCCGGCGGCTACACGCGTTGTGCAAACCATCGTCCCTGCCCTCGTTAGGCGAAGACCACTACGACGGCGAACGACAACCCGGTCTAGGCCCTTCTGCCTTGTAGTCGTGGGATACCACAAAACGGATCGCCCTGCCCAACTCGGTTGTAGCGCTCCTTGTGCTGGATTTCTCTTCTTGATGTTCAACATTCACGTTCACCTTGGATATTATTCTTGGGTTACTTCTCTATTCACGACACGACTCCCTTATGCATACGACTTCCCCTTCTAATGATTCACGACTACGATGACATTAAATGTTCTCCTTGTTCTCCTCTCACGACTCTGGATAGCCTCTTGTTTCATGCCCTTGTTGCTCTTTGTCGGATTTTCCTGGATACGCCTCGCGTTGGATAGTGAATGTGCCAGTAGTGTACCTTGGCAGGAGCGTACAGTGGCTTACGTGTATTCGTCGTGCTGTTGCTCGCTTGCTTGTAGATTCTAGAGTTGTACACTGTAGTCACTTGGTCTTGTTTGCAATACAAGTTGCGGTGCTTTTAAAACATATTACAAAGGACGAGGCCAAGAATTAGTGCGATTGCCAATGTCATGTGTGAGTGCACACGATGTTGTACATTACGAAATCGATTCGCTGACAAAACGGCTGGTTCTGCTGGCTGCAATTGCAGTAATCTCGTGAAATCGAATTCATACTGGGTTTGGAGGGTCTGCGTTCACACGACCTACGTTTCGACGCCAAACCTCACACGAGCATCGTGAGCACGTATATCGATGAATTTGGAGATACTATCGCTATTCGCTATCTACCAGGATTTCCATGTCACAAAGTTGAGGGTGCTGACAACCTTTCTGTCTCTGAGGTCACTCTGAGTCTGCGGCGCAGATCGTCGAAACCGTAAATCCCTCGCTCATGAGAAGAGTGGCAACAAGAACTAGAAGGAGAGGAGTAAGTATCATACTTGCCTATGACGGATGCTTGTTCACTGAGTCAAATTCGCTAGCGGCTGCGACGCTCAACGCGTGGTACTCAATGTCAGAGTGGGCGATCTGGACAGCGACGAAGGAATGCAAACTCTTCCGGCGGTAGATAACGTCAACGCGTGGTTAGCGTTATGGGGTGAGTGGATGCGGGCTGAACACACACCGAACGTGAACGTTTGGACCATCCCCATATGTAAGGTTTCAGCTAGCTCTTTGATATGTACCAACTCAATTGCGAGTCTTTCATCATGGGCTGCGGTATCAGGGCCTAGACATTCAGGTTGTGTCTGTGTGTGGTCGAGAACAATCAACGATGGAACACAATTAATGCAAAACATCACCAGACCAGACAGCTAGACGCATGCCATCCAAGCTTCAAACTTCAGGTTTCATCGATGATTCGATGAGTGGTAGACAAGATGGACGCGGGCTCGTGAAGGCACGACTGAAGGCGTCCTTCAAGTTGTGTGTTCGGAGGCACGTTCTGGCTGATAGTCAGGGTGTAAGGAGACTATGAGGGTCACAAAGTTGGGGGTAGTGATCTGGAGCAGCCATGAGAATTCTGCTCGTTCAGTGAGAATGGAACAGTGACAGTCTGAGAGGAAGGTGATGAAGCCACACAGGGTTTGATTCGCCGGATAGTACCTGATTGAATCGCAGAAATCGATTGCTGTGTGTTCGTGCACTATATGTACTGCTGATTTTATCGTACATGTGTGCCACATCCCGATCTGTAGAAGCCGAAGAGAAATATCAGCAACGAGACAATTTACTACACGACCTGTGCCATCCGAGCTCACCCATTTAACGCCGACTAGTTCTTGGCATTAAGCTCGTCGAGAAAGGAAGGCGTAGTAATGGGGCGTACAGGATCCCAGTATTCATACACACGGTCCTGACCGCCATTCTTGCTTGGGAGAACGAATCGAGAGAGGCCGCTGACCGGATCATAGCTGTCGTAGGAATTCGCGAGACGCTTTCCTCCTCCGCCCGGAAGATCTACTACGAAGTTGGGAGTGACGAATCCAGCGATGGATCCTCGTATGTGTCGTTCGATCTCGAGTATGGTGGACAACGGAGTTCGCAAGTCCTCGGCACCCGAGACCATATCGCCTTGGTAGATGTAGTACTTGTGAGACAAAACGGTTAGCAACACAACGGATATTGGCTAGATTACCGTTGCTTACGGGTGTGATGTTATTATCTGCCAGCGTTCGGACCAACTCCTTCATAGTTTCGATGTCGTCGTTCACGCCGCGCAGCAAGACCGTCTGGTTCCTGACCGTGACACCTTCTCCATACAGTTTCTGCGCAGCGAGCCTTGACACCCAGGTCATCTCGCGTGGGTGATTGAAGTGCGTATGCAGCGCTACCGATTTGCCCAACTCCCGCGCGGTCTTGGAAAGTCCGATAAGCCCTGCCGTCCAAGGATCTCCGGGCGACAAGATACGGCTGGGACATACAGCAAGCCCTTTGCTTGCTATACGAATTCGCCGTATATGTGGGACAGAGAGAAGTCGTTCGCCGATAGAGATAAGATGTTCTGCGGGAAGATAGTAGCTATCCCCACCAGAGACAACAATGTCGGTTAGGCAGGGTGTGTTTTCGATATAACCAAACATATTCTCCCATCGTCTACGTGTAGGAGTGAACGACTTCTTGGAAGACACCTCGTCCGTAGGAGCTCCAACGGAGTAGGACCGGGTGCAGAACCGGCAGTATACAGGACATACGGACACAGCTGTAAGGAACCTTAACATGAGCAACGTGCTCAACAGATCAGCGATGAATGAAACGATACGCACCAAGAAAGAGCGCTTTATCGTGATACCTGTGCACGAGCCCCGGAGTCGGTGAGTCACCAGTTTCGTTGAGTGAATCTAGCCGCAACTTCGGATGATCGGGGAGAAGGGATGACTTCAGTGGAATGAATTGGCGACGAATGGGGTCCGAAAGAGGTTTCGTCCAATCGATAATACTGAGTATATGTGGCGTTATACGTATGGACATAGGGGCGGCTAGCATTCCCGCAAGAACGTCTTGGACAAAAGTGTCGCGGTCACGCATGTGTTGGAGCTCACGAGGTGCTAGTTCATCATGGGGCAGGTGCTCTGGTAGCACACTGTAAAGGAATTTGGCGAGTTTGTCCTTGCCTTGTACGGTGTTCGAAACCTAAGGAAGGAATAAATGAGATCTTTGTGCCTCTCCGATGAGAGTATAGATAGAGAAGCCTTACCTGCCATGCATAATCGAGAAATTGCTCCTCAGTCGTTTCTTTCCACAGTGGGATTGTCTGCCAATACGAGCACCGCTCGTTCGTGTCTTGGAGACCGGTCGAGGGAGTCGAAGGAGCGTATATGGGTTCATCTCGAAACGTAGGCAGCCTTTGCTCCTGTACCACAACGGTGGCATACGAAGCCGTCGCAAGAGACCTGATGTGGAAGGAGTGGCTAGCGAGCTTGCGGTCCATCGCAACACGAGCTCGAGTGCATCGCAGCATTGGAAGCCTTCCAAGACCGATATATCGGGCCACCCTATGGGCAAGCATGGTGCTAATGAAGTAGTTCAAAGAGAGCCTGAGATGAACTTGAAGGGCCTGCATGTATGGCCAGCGACTTTTAACCCCGTAGGATGCGCTGACTTTAGAAATCCTAAATCGGAGGGACGTCTCCCTCCATAGAAGTCTCACATATTGCCGGCAAAAACTAGCACGGTTCGGTGGTGCGGAGTACCGCAAAATCGACTTTTTTGGGCCCGTCACTATTCGCTTGGTTAAGGCGCAATTCGATTGCATCATTGTAAAAGAGGGTTGCAATGATGAGTGTTCGGTCAACTCTACGTGTACGCTAGACTCACTATGTTCCAGACCAAGTTTCGTAACATATCATGACGAACAGCTGGCCCGCCTTGCCACGGAGGTACGTGTCGTATTGAATTGTGTTCGGCTAGTCAACGATGACTGCGGCTCCAAATTCTTCAATGAGACGCTATGTTGTACGACTTTCATCGGAATGAGAACGGAGAAGGCGTTCGTTTGAGTAAAGATCTAGCGCTGCTATGTTGTTAATGTAGATCAGTGCATATTCCGCCGATGCCGTGAAAGAACTACTAAGACGCACCGCACAAGTTACATATATACCCGCAACAGAGGTGATATGTGAGACGTGGACCGCCCTCAAATGTCTGAGTCGTTGCCTGTAGACACGAAGGTTTCCCGCGAGGGCGTTGAGTCGCCTACGGTCAAAAAGTCTTCAACCAAGGAATCTTGCATTGAAGTTTCGGCTGGACCTACACCACTTCCGAAAGTACAGCTGGCGCTGTTGTTATATCTGCAGCTCGCCGAGCCCATCACAAGTACGGTCATTTACCCCTTTGTGAATCAACTCGTTCGTCGAACCGGGATCACGAAGGGGGACGATGACAAGACGGGTTATTTCGTCGGCGCTATTGTAAGTGTTGTACCACTACTTTTTTGATGCCTGCCTAAATTGGGCCTTTCGTGTATCTGACTGTCGCGGCCATATCCGAAATCTCTGCAGGAGTCTGTCTTCTACGCCGTTGAAGCACTATGCGTCCTGCACTGGGGCCGAGCGAGCGACATATGGGGTCGTAAACCAATACTTATCTCGGGTATGTGTGCCCAAAAAAGATAGAATCGGGGCCGGTCTGACCAATCTACTATCTTCACCGACCGTTGCAGGGCTCTGCGGGCTGGCATTGTCTATGATAGGGTTTGCATTCTCTACGCAGTATTGGGCTATGATACTCAGCCGCTGCGCTCAGGGTGCTCTCAACGGAAACATAGGTAAGTTTTTGTTGTGTTACCCAGTTCCGCTGATCGCCATATTGCTCGGCAGGAGTCACAAAATCTAGTATGTTGTGTTCTTTCCGGGGTTGTGATGTCCGCCGATGACAAGTCTTCCGCAGTGATGGGAGAAATTACCAATGCATCTAATAGAGCCCAGGGATTCGCTTTTATGCCCTTCGTGTGGACAACAGGCTGTTAGTGACGTTCAGATTTGTAGTATGCATGGCGTTACTCAACTCTCTTTTCAGCGACACTAGGGTGTGTAGTATCATCATCCCTTGACCTTGGTATAGACCCCAACTCGTTTCACAGGCCACTTCTCGGTGGTGTTTTAGCGGATCCGAATACACAGTATGGTACACACTCGACGTTCCTTGCCAGATACCCTTACTTTTTACCCTGCCTCTGCACTGCCGCAATATCCATCTCCGCCGCTCTCTGCACCATGCTATTCTTGCGCGAAGTAAGTTGGTCATTTACAATGTTGAGAAGAAGCTCTAAATTTAGATTATCCATGTAGACTGTGCCTAACGCACGTGTCAAAATTCCATGCGTGCAGGATTCTCGCAAGCGACAATCAGACCCACTTTCGTCTGTTTCTTCAGTCACTGAAGCCGCAGTAGACTTCGAATCCGAGAGTCGCATTAGCAATCAGTCCGCGAATGGTCCCATGACGGCCGCCGCCTCCTGTCCAGAAGAACTTCAATCCAGCATCGGCCTCACAGCCCGTCCGTCGCTTCGCTCGCTGTTAGTTCCCCGTACAGTGCTTCCCATTCTCAACTACGCTTTTCTTGCCTTCGTCGATGACGCCTTTCTGATCCTTCAGCCCCTCATGTACTCGACAGCTATCTCCGAGGGTGGACTCGGCTTCAAATCTCTTACAATCGGTGTCACCTTGGGCGTATGGGGGGTCATCGACGGCGTCTTCCAGATATGGGCATTCCCAAAAGTGCTGAAGAAGTTCGGCCCCAAGAAGGTCTACGTGTTTTGCTACTCGGGATATCTACTCTGCTATGCGACGTTCCCGATTCTGAGCACTCTGGCTAAGCGAGAGGGGCATGTAAATGCGAAGGTATGGGCTGTACTGATCCTCCAGTTGGCGTCATATCTCGTAGCTTACACGTGTTTCGGTGAGTTCTCAAGTATCTGGAGCGCCAATAACTCGGTTTACCACCACCATTCATGCTAGGTATCATTTTTATCTATATTGTGGATGGTGCTCCCAGCCGTGAAGCACTTGGGGCAACTAATGGTCTTGCTCAGACAGTGGCATCCACGATGCGAGCCATAGCTCCGGTGGGCACTGCCTCACTCTTTGCAGTCTCATCCGAGCATGATATCTCTCGCGGCTTCATGGTGTATTGGGTCCTCATGGGTGTTGTGGCCGTAGGGATAGGCGTGTCCTTGCTTTTACCCGGCGAGCTTGTGGAGGGCGAAGTTGGGGAATGAGACTCTCCAAGTCGATGCTTCTGGTAGACATAACTCCCTGTCCCGTACATTGTTCTGCTCTGCGACACGAACACCAACAACATCAACTATCATGTGCACCTTTAAATATTACATCCATCCAACGTGTGAGTAAGGTCAATATGACACGCATTATACAATACATCAATAATTAGCTACCTGGTACAATAATTAGTGTGAAGAACTATGGTATCTTTCAGATCCATCCACAACGTCGTGAGAGGCATAGCAACAAACAGACAAATACACTTCGTAAAATCCCATCACGCTCGAGCAGCACCGCTACTCTCCGTATCCACCCTCAACGGATTAAGCTCCCAGTATTCCGTAAAGTGCTGCATATCGCAGGCCTCGCCCAGCGTGCAGGCGCAGGTAGAAAAGTTTCCAGGATACTGGCTTGCTTCGGATGAAGGCGCCGAAAGAGCTGCGGTACGGATGTTAAGGAGCACGCGACAGCACAGAGTACTGTGCATTACTCTCAAAAACCTGATAGATGGTCAGATTTGTACTCGGGGTTCTATTGGACTGAAATGCTTACATTGTGAGGGAGATTGACGCGTCGCGCTGAGTAAGTTTACGGCTTAGCATCTTGTTGAGTATAAAATGATTGGGACTTACGTGTGGGGCTAGAAGAGGCTCTAGAATATTCACGAGAGATATCACTGTGAGCACCAAATTATCAGTACACCATGTACCACATATTGATTATTGTTTATATTCACCTAGCATGCAAATGAAGAACAGTACACCTGCGAAAAAATCTTCCGTAAGTGCAAGACTGCTTTTTTCTACAATGAATACTTACCGTCACGATAGAGAGTGGCAATAACGGGGGTTACACTGGTCATTGTTCGCACTATACCCACAGATAATATGTTATTCCGTTATCTCGTAGAGTAAGAACACTGCCCACCATGTTGAATACCCTTGATCAACGTGAGGGTCACAATCACTGAGAAGACGACGAATAAGCGAAATATTGGGACCGTCGCAGGCGCAAGTGACGCACCAACTTCCGCGAATACGACTAGAACAAAATCGCCTGCAGCGAGAAAATTGCTACCTGCAAGATAGCACCCCGGTAAAGCAAGGGGTGACGGCGCATCTACGTATACGATTGACAGATCAGCTATCTGAAAACGAGTGCCCTGTCACGGTAGATTCATACACTTTAGTGAGATCACGTATGCTGTCGTGAAATAAATCCCAAGTGGAATTGTGATCTGGCAATAATGGTTAATGACGAGTGGTGCTCTATTTATAATTCCATGGAAATACTCACCAGCCACATTGCTCCTACGCCAAACATGATTTTCCGCGACTTGTTCCATATCACATAAGTTCGCCATACCAAGATCACTACACTCCAACTGCGTCAGGAAATGATAGAACGTTAGCGTATGGAGCCCGGACAACGTACGTTCACTGATCCACAACCCGATTGCCAGCAACACTGAGCCCAGTATCAGAAGGTGACACAGTAAGAGGTAAAATTAAAACATTTACGCGTAATGATGATGTCCAATCGATGGCAAGCCTGCAAACGCACAACAAGCACACATGTCTTTGAGCGATCGAATACTGCGGGCCAGGGACTAAACACACCTTTGTGCTAAGAGACGGTTGAAAGCTGTCTGCAAGCGCATAAATTTGGATACATACGTCGTATCAGTGGGGTACATACAATACAGCGTCAAGATGACATCAATCCACGGCGTATAACGCGAAACAAGATAGATGCACTTGAGGAAAGACCAAGATTTGGTCCATATGAACGTGACCTGTTGGACAAAATGTACCGTGAGAAGTGATGAAAGCGAACACGCTCGTCGAGCTCACCTCATCATCAAATACAAGGAGCCAGTCGTATGCCTTTCGGGTTCGACGGCCAGGGCGTTTAGAATGGCACAGTAGACATTCTATGTTCAAGACTCACCAGTACAACAATGCTACATGCTACTGAACTTCAGCACATCAAACAGCGAGTTACGGGGCGCGCCACTGACCTAATCCATACTGCGGGGTGGCAAGTCAGCAGTTTGCTACCTAAGGCCATGTTTACGACGTACATTGCCAAGTTGCTTCTCGATAGTGGCTGCCAGTAACTCTTCGCGGGTCAGCGAGATGCTCATGAACGAAGGCAAGGCGGAGCCAGTTTGGGAGGAACTGCTGGTGAGCAGCAAGAAACCACTTGTTGGAGCACTAGATGAACAAGGTCACGGTATATTACCACGCTCCCGCGTGTATCATGTAGTAGCGCAGGCCCGCCAGAAACCAGATGGCCCGGAGTTTATGTGGGTCCGCGCACTAGAGCTTCTTGAACGTGTGTTTGGTGAAGGAACCAGCCAGAGCGAGCACAAGTGGGAGGGGAGTTCGATCGTGGAGAACAACGTTGACCTCGGGAATAAACGTTAAACACTCGACGGGATGCTATGTTACAGAGTTGTGGAGATTCGTACCTATCACTGGCAAATACCGCAATATGCTATCTGCCGCGGTGAATCAGGGTCTCGGCAAGGTTCTAGTGAGCGAAACGTCACGTACACTGTATGCTTTTGACGTCCACAGATCGCTCTGTGGGTCCAGGCTGCCCTTGTGGTACTTATACGTGCCTCGCTCCATTTGACTACTATGTCAAGCAGCATAGGAGGAGGACTCTGCCAGGACCTGTGAGGAGCGTGCCTTAAGCTTGGCCTGCGGCCGTCTCGGAGATATTTGTGCTCGGAAAGCCGGTAGCTGTTCTGTATAGAATTCTATTAATAATGAGTACGTGAGTCTGAAAAATGTAATGCGACGATGACGATATGTAGAAGAAAGTCACTTGAGGTAGCCCTGCAGCGAGCGTATCAGACTTACTTGCTCCATACTCATACGGAACAATATGGAGTTTATCAAAGGGTACTTACGCTGGTCATGGTAGTATGGCATCAGGCCAGCAACTTCGCTCGCAGCTCATTGGCTGAGCGAGCACTATGATGAATTTATCCACGGTCGGACTCACACTGACTACCGAACACCGTACAGACAGTCAAACCCAATCCCGATTCTGACAGTTAGGAGCACGACTGCATAGCACGTATGTAGATACAAGCAACCATCCAAGAGCTAGCTACTGATAGCATGAAACAATAACATTCGTAGACGCTAGATAGTTCAACGTAAATGTAAAAAAGATGACTTGATGTCCGCAGCGAATAGGGAGGCGTAGGGGCCAGATCGGCATGAACCTGCACCGACAAGAATTAGCTCAACCTCATTTTTTGATGATGGCCGCAAAACTTACATGACGACAATCCATGAGGGTCATCAACCATATCGTCGGTCGTCTCGAGCATACGCAGGCGCATGCCTTGCGTCGTACGGAGGGTAGTCTCTTTCGCGGTACGCTCGATCTCGTCTCTCACCGGAAGGCCCAGCAGGCCCGGCGGCAGGAGGAATATCATCGTAATAGATTGAGGAGGGAGGTGGCGGATAGTCTCTAGGGATGTCGCGGCTTGGGGGCGGCGGCGCATAGTACGCAGACGTGTAGGCGTCGTCCCTGGGACGCTTCAAGGGTGGTTGTAAGTCGTCAATACCGGCACGACGTACAGGACTTGGGCTCCGAGGCCGAACCCTTGGTGGGGCACCTACAGGAGAAGAAGTCTCAGGATAGCGTGGTCGGTCGTACGTCCGGCCGTCTGCATACGCGTCCGCTCCACGAGGTACAAGCCTGCTCTCGTATGCACGAGTAGCAGGAGGTTCTTCGGGAGGGTATCGCTCGCGCGGTTCTCTCGCATCCCATGTACCTGCTGTATCACGACTGAAATACCGAGGGTCACGAGCGAACTCGGATTCTGAAGGGCGTTCGCGGTCCCATTTACTGCGCTGCTCCCACGCGTCGTAAGGTGTTCGTTCGTCACCACGCCAATCTCGTTCATACGTTGCAGGAACTGCCGGCGGGTCATGTGGATGTCTCGTATACGAATGCTCTCTGGCGGGAGGCCAGTCTCTTTCATCCGGTCGACTGAACGGTGGAGGTGAGGGACGGGTGTACGACTGAGGTGCCGCGCGGTCCGCGTATCGAGGAGGCGCATCGACATCTATAGGGTCAGGCCTTCGCTCCCTGGACGCATCGCGCTCATACCTGTCTGGATAGGTAGCACGATCCAAGGGACGATATTCTGCACGACGAGGCGAGACTGGTGCGCCTCGAGGCTTGAAGGTATCTTCTGGTGCGGATGCAGCTGGAGGATTACCGGGATAGCTGAGACGCTGGGGCGGTGGACCTGTACTTCTACGAGCAGGAGGAACTGCTTGAGCCGGAGGGCGTGGAGGGTCCCTCGAAACAGCTGGTGGCGGGCGGCTTGTATCAGGCACACCAGTTCGTACATTACTCGGAGGTCCATTGTTGCCGGCAGTGTCGATAGCTACTTTACCGTTACTAGGTTGCTCCGAATTTATCTTGCGGTCGTCGTGAGCAGATGTTGTGGGACGTTGTTCCGAAGGCGGCGGTGGGCGCCCACCCTTATCTTCTGACCTTGCAGAGGGGGGTGCGTCTGAAGGTCTGCCGCCTAGTCGTTCTTGAAGAGAGGCGGGTCGACTTATTCTATCCTCGAGAGGTACTTGAGAACGAGGAGGAGGTGGGCCACGATCATTATGAGACGGAGGAGGACGAACTGGAGAACTTGTTCGCGCGCCCTTTTCAGCAATTGAGCTAGATCTTTGTCTTTGAGGATAGTCATTAGAACCTCTCGCGCTACGATCAGAGCTAGGCACAGAGTCAGATGGTCGTTGGCGATCTGAGAAGGCAGGAGGTGGTGGTCTGCGATCAGCACCACCAATACTTGATGAACTTGGAGCTTGTGAAAGAGGAGCTCTTCTGTCATCTGCTGGAGCACGAGGCTCCGGCGGACGTGTGGCAAACGAGCTGTTCACAGGTCGACGATCATCAACGATAGGTTTACTAGGACTTGAGAACGGAGCACGAGGAGCATCGTTGGGCCGAGGAGGTCGTTCTGAAGAGGAAGGAGGATAGGATCTGCGGTCATCAGCAACGGTCGACCTGCCAGTACGGTCGTCATCAGCCGAAGGAGGCGGCGGTCGATCATTGAGTGGAGGACGTGGTCCACGCTGATCTAACGGTCTCTCCGTAGACAGCGGCCGAGGACCACGGTTATCGAAAGATCGTTCTTGTCCAATTGGACGGGAAACTCGAGAGTCAGATGGACGGTCCTCAACGGGGGCACGTCCATCGCGAGAGTCAAATGAACGTTCTTCAGCCAAAGGACGTGACGGTCGAATGTCAGCCGAGCGAGTATCCGAGTGGCGCGCAGCAGGCGAGGTAGTCGATTCCACTGATGATTTGGAATCCCAACGACGAAGAGGGTCATTACTTCGAGAATCGTAGCGAGGCTCATAGTGTCGCTGTTCAGGAGGAGGACGTCGGTTGTCGGTGGATCTGAACCTGTCGTCATTACGTCGGTCGTTGAATCTGTTATTAGGCTCATAGCGCCTATGATCCCTGTCTCTGTCCCAGTCTCTATCACGGTCGCGTTCACGGCTCTTCTCTCTATCGTAGTCACCACGCTGATACCGGGGTGGAGGTCGACTATTGTCACTGGAATAGCGTGTGTCGCCAATAGCCCTTCCATTTGCGCTGTACCTGTCGCTTGACGGTTTCGTGTCGTCTTGAGAAGCCACAGTACCTCTGTGTGACCAATCCGAGTCCCGATCACGTCGAGGCTCTTCCTTAACGTCTGCGCCAGCCTTGGAGGGTGAGACTTCACCTAAAGACTTTTCTGTACCAGATCTGTTAATCCCACGTGTATCATACTTTGCCGCAGGTGCACCAGAGGCGTGTTCAAGACGAGGAGTGCGCTGGGAACCATCGGCTACACCGAGAGAAGTGTTCAAGCCTGGAGGATCCATATCCATAGTCTTGTTGTTGGAATCGATAGAATCCAAGGAAAGACCAGATGGCAGAACCGGTTTCTGCTGAACGGGGCTGAGTAAAGGCAAATAAGGTAATTAAAAAACCGCCACAAATACTTACGTTGCCCATTTGTGAGCTACTTGTACTCGTAACCATTCTCCGTGCGTCATTACTACTTGCTGTGGAGCTCGCACGGGCATGCCGTCCATTCTGAGAATTCGGAGGGTACTCGTGAGGTATTTGCTCGGGGTGCGGAGGTACGTGGGAGACGCTATGAGGGCCAAGGTATACACTTGCGAGAGCAGTAGGACGAGGAATTGGAGCAAATAGTTCATGCTGGTTGTTCTTGATAGTCTCCTTGAGCCTCTCGAGAATTTCCAGATCACTCTGGCCAGGTGGCAAAGACTGAGCAGAATAGAAATGTGCCGGTTGTGCTGACTGGCTAAACGTCGCTGGTGGTATCACAGTTCCAGGCACGTAGCCATAGGAGAATCCGGGGAAATCAGAAGCCATAGAAAATGAGGGAGATATAGTCGACGGGGGTCCTGCAGATGATGAGGCAACCGAAAACGGGGAGGAGGTGATGTTAATCTGTGGTTCGTCGGCAGTCATAAACGACCCCTCAGAGCCTTCTGTAAGAGTTGTAACCGTTCGTTCGCGGATGATTTGGTTCCCCCTGCCCTTTCTTTTCTTATTGAGCCTCGCCGACATTCGATGGCCCGCAGGATTACGTGCCGTTTACGCTCGGGCCCGCCCTCGATTTCTGCTGCGATCAAGCTTTGCGCAGGTCTATTTGTGAGGTTATACAAGCACTCCCGGAGCAGTAAAGATGTGCAGGAAGATTGGGGAGAAAGCAGGAAACAAGAGAGGATCGTGGTCGCAAGCGAGACACAGCCAGCCCCTCCAGCCGCATGATGCCAACTTCCAAGTATACGAGCGCTTATCCAACATTACCTGTAATCAGACTCCCACGTACACCATGGTGTCATTCCCGCAGTATCTCCAAAATCCAAAAAATACCCAATATGCATTCAACCCTACGACATTAGAGTACTAGGACAATATAGATCATATCTAGCATAGATATACGTGATAATGAGTGGTGGACGCGTGAGGGAGATGATACTTTTAAGAGAGGGCTGGCAGAGCATCTAAAGTTAGTGGCGGTAAGTCTGCGCGTGCGTTACACGTAGTTCGAGAACCAGGGAATAAGACTCTGGGCGAGTGTGTAACTGAACACGAGCTTGGGTCCAACAACAAGGATCTAGGGGGCAAGCCATCAACACCGTGACACTCACGACCACGCTGAAATCATACATACCTTAGGGGTAAGCCCCTTGAACAGAGCACCGGCACCCTCATTCTTAATCAATTCCTTTATGACCGTGACACCACTAACTTTCTGCTCAAAGTTGGCGTTCTGAATACGGGTCTTGATGGTATCGAGCGGCGCTGCTACTGTAATAGACGCAACGGCGCCGGCAATAGAAGCGACAAAGTTTTGCCCCCATGTCGCCTTATGGTAGTCAGTGATGCCAAAGAGATAGTCCTTGGTCACCGCAGAAGCTCCGAATAGCTGCAAATGGGCGTTTCAACACCGTTAATCGAGGGGTATATGGAAAAGAAAAACGCACAGCAAAGCTACCAGGTGCGTTACGCGCAACAGTCCATCCCCATCCACGGTAGAGGGTCGTGCCTTCCTCGAGGAATATCCTAACGACGCCACGTCCGCGGAACGCTTCGGGGTTCACCTGACGCTTGATCTTGAGAGCGTCAAGAGGCAGTAGCACGACTTCACCAATTCCTGTCAGACTTTAATTGCCAATCAGGTAAGATGAGCACAGCAACTGCAAATAAAGAAAGCTTACGAACCTGCCGGCCAAAGCCTGCGTCATGAGCTTGCCCTTCCGCTCGCCGAACGTGTTCGTGAATTCAGTCTTGTAGTGCTTCGTGATTAGGTCATTGAAGTATGGCTGACCACCGTACTTGTAGATTCGCTGTGTGACCTTGTAGCCAGCAGCGTATCCAAGACCGGGGAACAGCGACAGCAGCCTGCGTCCAAGGGGAGCTGTGGCATGTTCCCGGAAGATAATTGTAGAGAGAGTAGACGCAGAGACCTGGACGAGTGGGTCAGTTCACGAATGGCAATATGGACTGTGTTGTACACACATGCGACTTGTTACTCATCAAACGCTTCGCAATTGTGTCCACAGGATGGAACACAACAAGCTCGGCGACACCTGCACACTGTCATTAGCCTCACTTGACAGCACATAAGCTATAATTCGGACATACCTGACAGTCCAGAGCCCAAGAGACGAGCTGTACCAGATTCAGAACCTTTTACGCCTAAAGATGGGGCCATTTTGACGGTCTGGAAAGAGGAACCTTGGGCACTGAAGTGAAAGGGGATGAGGGGACACTCTCAAGTCTCGAGTCAAACACTTTACAGCCAGTCGGGCAGAATAGATTTGATGGCGCTCGACCGCGGATCGGTTCGCCGATGTGTGCGGTTCGCGTGCCTGAGGCGTGCACTACGTAATTGAACCGTTTTTTCTACTTTGAGAAGTTCAAGTTGCCACTTCGTCCTTGGAAGTCAACCAGCTCCTGTCTCTGACACCGGAATACAAGGTACGCCTTCTGTCGCACTCCAAAACTTTATATGAACAACTTTTAACTTTGTACTAGCCATATAAGATGCTTTCAGTGGATATATCCGATTTATACATGGACGATCATTAAAATGCCACCTGCCAGTGAGAAAGTCTCGCAAACCTCCTCGTCCGGTATTTATAGCGGAAGATCCGCATCCTGGACTTCTACTTCTCGCGAGTTAACGTGCTGGAGCTGAGTGATTGCAGGCTTGCCGACGAATGTAAACCATGCACGAGCAGCCGTCCGAAGTCTGCCTTGAGTGTATGTGCGCAAACCACCGCCCCTACTTTCTTCCTAGAAGACAGAAGGTGCACCTGGCCGTTACTTTAGATGATGACTTCTACAGCTCCGTATCCTTGAGGTTTTGCTGCCCGAGAGTAGAAGCACCTACATAGCCATTGTGCGTCCGTTGCTTCTGCAACCGGCGGTCCATCGTATTAATTCTTTTCATTACCTTTACTCAGATCAGAGACTCTTCTATAGTCTAAAGCATGATGGATGTAAAGGCCCCACTACAGATATAACGGGCGACCGCTCTACCAGCTAACGAGGGCCACAGTCCAGCACTTTACCGCATATAGTCACCTACTAATCTTCCTTCATCGGCGGAATGGCGCCCTCTTGTAAGCATATCTATATTACTAATCCACGCCCATTTTGCTGATGGATCATGTTGGTTTTTCTAGACATGGAAGGTCGTGCGCTGCCTCCTCCTCAGCTGTCCCTAAGCCTGCGTACCCAGCGACAGATATCTTTCAAGCCTTTCCACGGCGTACTCTTAGTAAACCCTTCCTAACACAATTGTTTTTCATAATCTCCACCATCAACTTCCACACTCTCAAAATTCCGGTACTCGGCGCAACTACCTCGAAGATATCCATCTGGAGGTACCAGGCATCCTAGGACCGGTAAGATTAAGTATTGCTACGCCATCTCATCTTACTGAAAATTCCCTCACCGGTACCGGTGATATCAGGTTCTTCAAAATCGGAACCCTTGTACCCAAGCTTCGCAGAAAATATCACTGCGTTCGTCAGGTATTACCGGTACGGTGCGCAGGCCGCTGTTATTATTGTTGTCCGCTGGTGCTGCGTTCATATAGAGAGCAGAAACGAATCACTGTCATTGCTGATTCATAAGGGACTCCGGTGCGTGTGGCCAGCTTTTCCGAACGTATTCTGCGCAACTGCTCTGACAATGACTTCACGGCGTAAAATTGCAGTTATAACACTTCTGTGCCTGGCTTCGAACATACCGAAGAATCTGGCAGCGGATGGCGCAGAGCAGCGGTAGCAATGTCGTGATGCATTTATCGGCTGCAGTGAAAGTGTGCTTATAAAAAGCTGACTGCTGTGCATAGCGCAAACTGCGTGAGTTCTTCATTTATATTCATGATAATCTCACTGTGCAAGCTGATCAGTTCTTACCGAGTCATTCATTTTCTACGCTAGAACTTGGCTCAAACTGCGTACAGTATCATCTCGGGCACGTCAGGTATGACTGGACCGGACATATTAAATGCGCGCATGGAACCGTTTCATTATTCGTTCATGCCTATCCTTCGTAGAACGTGAACTACGTGACTTTGGTGCGTTTACTGTTCAACTCAGTCATCTCCGGCTGAAGCCTTCAACTCGCTTTCACAAGTAGGAAAATCGCCGGTCGATTATACTTAAAGGGCGTGCTTGAGGCAACGGAAATAACGGCGCTATGGCAAGCTCCATACCCTTATACTTTTCCGACGCGTCATCGCTCATGCGCTCAGCTCCGAGTCATATACAACTCGGGGGCACGTCTGGAGAAAGGGTGTAGGGTTCCCGCAGTGGAGACGGTACGCATTGTCATTCTTCATTTCACTTGGCGCCGTAGTACACTTCCAAGGTTTCTAGAGTTGAGAACGCTTGAGCGGGGTAAGGTTCTGCGGCCCGCGCGCCGTTCTAGATATATGTTACGCAGCCTCGTCGCTACTTCCAGGCTCTGGTTCTGTTATTCACTAACGTCCTAGTCCTTTACCAGCTACAGACTTCTACCAGGGGATTGCAACGCCCTAGGCGCATGTTCTAACCCTTGGGCGGTCCACCTGTCGGATTCTGTTCTGTCAGCCGCAGATGTGGGTCGATTCTCACAACTGTGCGAGAACGTCTGCCTCTCAGGCTCGCTACTTCTGGCGGCACCAGATCTGTCGCTGTTCTATGAACTCCTGACAATGGCCGTCTCGTGCGGCGTAAGTATACCTGGGCGATCAGTGTCCAATAAGGCGTCGCGGTCGACACGCCGTCTGGCCTGATCGATAGGATAGTCTACGGCGAATACCACTCCAATACTGCATGCGAACTTTCTAGGACGACGAGTATCTAGCTTTCCACTCCAGCACGCGTCATACATAGCATAGTTCTCTGGATGAGATACATTCTCGACCTCGTCTCGGCCTGCAATTCTGCCCAAATGGCAGCCACCGATGGCCTTGATTTCGTCATTGGACCTCTGAGGCACAATAGAGGTAAGGCGCACCGTTTCTGCGCCCTGGTAGTAAGCACTAGTCTCGGATCCAGCCGTTGTGAGCTCTGTCCGAAAGAAGAAGGAGGCAGCAGACACGGACAGAGCTAGACGTC